>PVIA01005040.1:0-123792 GCA_004024845.1 Tonatia bakeri
AGAGTTTATGCCTCGCAGTGGAAGGGTTGGGTTATACAGTGTCTTCACTAGAAGCCAATGCAGAACTGCTTTCCAGAGTGTTTGTATGGACTCATTCTTCCACCTGCAGTTAGCATATGAGTTTCTGTTGCATAAAGTCCTCACCGATATTTAGTACTGTCTAAATTTAAGATTTTATCAATCTTTATCAATTACTTTTTTTATGGAGTGATAACACACATGCAGTAAAGTGTACATACTTTAGTCATCCTCAGTAAAATTTTAGTTATATAACTGCCTCCCAGACCCAGATACAGAATACTTCTAGCAACATAGAAGATTCCCTCCTGTCCCCTCCCAGGCCTTACAGAGACGACCATTATCCTATCACCATAGCTTAGTTTCGTCCACTCTTAAACTTCATACAAACGACATTACACAGTGTGAACTCTTTTGTGCCGGCTTCTTTACCCCAACATTAGGCATCTGAGTTTAATTCAAATTACTGTCATCCACTTCTCGACGTTAGTTGTATGTTTATATAGTTTGTTAAAGTGACTTATTTGTTGTATAAAATTTGACTCAGACAAACCTACAGATCAAAACATGCAACTGCTACGCACTGCTGCCACCTGGTGTTGGGCAGTCTGAAAGGCAGGGCAGTATTTCAAAATAGCTCATTTCACAACACAGATCCTTCCGAAAATTACAAAATAAAAATCAGGTAAATGCCAATCCACATGAGAGGAGAATAAACCTTTTAAAATTTGAATGTATAAGACAAAAGTCACTTGGTCTCAGTGCTTTAACTTACTGCTTTAATGAAACACCTTTATAAGTTCATGCAGTTTAAAAAAAAGACACAAGATTTGCTGGAATTGAAGGAGCAGGTGAAGTCAAAGGGAGGCAAGCTTGGGAGAGTAAAGAAAAACCCTAAAGTCTATCAAGTTTGCGCCATATATATTTCTTAAAGTTCTTTGGGAAACAGGATTTTGATAGTGGTATTCAGCATGTTAGTTATTACGGGTGAGGATAATTACCGTTTTCTCTGCATCAGCAACTTTAGATTTCTCCTGAGCCAGCTTTTCCTGCAGGTTGTTCTGTGATTTAATGCTGTGAGCCTGTGTAAGTACTTCCAGCTCCAGCTCCTTGATTTTCTGCTGACAGTGCTTCCACTCTGCTGGGGGTGAAGAGCACATCCTGGCACTGTCTAATAACTTCTGCTGGGCCTGTTTCAGTTCAATTTTGACCTACAGGTGGGGAATAAATAAGAGTGATGGCACTAAGCAGGGAGTGAATGTCAGTGTGAGCCAGAATAAGCAGATTTCAAAGGAACACCGTACCCCAAGAGCTGATCACCTCTCTGGAGCTGCCCGGGGATAGTAAGGTTTGCCAAGGTCTGCCTCACCAGCTGGCAGCTGGACAAAGGGATTTTCCCGAGCTTCTGTACATGTGTGGGCTAAACATTTCCCATTCTTCTTTCCTATCACTTCAAGCTGGCTTTCATCCCCACCACTCCACGAAGCTGCCAGAGCGCTATTGCCAAAGTAAATCCACTGGACAGTTGGCCTCTTGGGGGCATTCACCCCTCCCTCTCGGAAAGTTCTCCTTGTCTCTCAGAGCTTGTGATATCACACTCCCCTGGTTTTCACTTGCCTCTCTTCCGTTCCTTCGTGGTGTCTTTTGTGGACTGTTCTAATGCTACCCAACTTCTAAATATTACTGGATTAAACTAGGCCTTGAGAGTGGATTATTCTCTCTCTTGGTTCATTCCCATGATTTAAAACACCACCTTTATGCCCAGTAACTGCCAAAGTGAAACTTCTGCCCACATCTCCAAAACTGTTTTTCTCTCAGCCTTCCTGACTGTAGCAAATGATGCCACCATCGACCCTCCTGTTCAGGCCAGTAACCTGAGCGTTGTCCTTGCGTTTTCCTTGTCCATCATGAGCCAGTTCAGCGTGAGCTGTCACTGTGCCTCCACAGCAGACCTTGCGTCAGTCCGTTTGCGCCACTGTGTCACTACCCGGTCCAGATCACCATCATCTCTGGCCCCGGCCGTAGCCACAGCTTTGACACTGGTCCTGCCATTTCCATTTCACCCCCTTCCAATCTGTTCTCTGCACAGCAGCCAAAGTGTTCTTTTTAAAACATAAATTCAACTACTTGACTCCCCTCCTTAACTCTTTCAGTGGCTTCCCATCACTGCGGGAACAAATCCCAGCAGCCTGTCTGGCCTTGCATGATTGGGCTCTTGCCGACCTTTTTAAAACCATCTCTTCATTCCGGCTTCTTCCACTGATCTCCTGTCGTGCTGGCTTCTGTTTAGGGTTTCCAACACACCAACTCCACCCTTTACTCTGCTGGGAATGCTTTCTCTTTTCCTCCCTCGTGGTATGGTTGGTTCCTGTCCATTCTTCAGGTCTTAGCTTAAACATCACTTTGGAAGAGAAAACTTGCATGCTCATTTAATCTGAAGAGGTCTTCTTACTCACTCCTTACTTATTACACCACATTTATTTCCTTCATAGAACTTACCACAATTTAAATTAAACATTTACATGCTTCTTCCTCACTTTGAATTCCCAGGAGGGACCAGGTATTTTATTCACTTCTCAGTATCCAAGGCCTGTCAAACTGCCTAAAGTAGATAATTAACCAATATGTACTGAACAAATAAATGGATGAATGACATTCTAAGGAATATTAGAACCCGGTGAATGGACATACTAGGCAGGGCTCACAGACAAAAATGCTCAGTTAGCATTTACTTTACCTTATGCAAAGCAGGAGTTCCTGGGCTCCACGCTTTTCAACTGAATTAATAGGGACTATAACTGTAGTTTCCTCCACCTGCAATTTCTGTGGATCAACCATTCAGGGTTCATCAAGTGAATCTAAAACTTAGTAATAACTCTCTGAGTATCAGTTTCTTCATCTGTAAAATGGGGACAGCTACTTATCCGGTGAAAGGGTTGGGAAGCTGCATTAAATAAAGCAATGAAAGTATCAAGAATAGAAACAGCCAAATAGGTAACGCCTAATACAAGTTAACAGCTGTTCTTCAAGAATCGCTTATAGATTATCTACCGTATTTGACATGTAGAACTGAGGCAGATACTACTGTAACTATTGTATATTGCTTAGGCTTTCATATCCATGAAGTGGCTGAGATTGGTATTTTACCCCATTTTAGAGATGAAAAGCTGAGTCTCAAATATGGTTGGCAAATAATAGGACCATGGTCTGATGCTCTCTTAATGGAAACACCTAATAGGGATAAATAAGTCTAGGGATAGAACAAGGGCAGAACCACCCGGGTTTGGGCTCAGGATGTTGAAATTTAGTAAGTGCTAAAATTTTAGGTAATAACTTTAAAAGATTGTATAACGTTAAAACTTTTCGTATGTATAGGTTGACAATGTACGTGGCCCTTCAGCAGCAGAGAAACAGCGGAGCTGCGTGCCTACTTGGCAGGGAGAAGTTAAAGGAGCACGTTAACCAGAGAGCTCACATGGTCCACCCATCTACGGGCACTGTCACGCATCATGAGGTTGAGAACTTTTTTTTTAATCCTCACCAAGGATATGTTTATTGATTTGAAGGAGAGAGATATACAGAGAGAGAGAGAGACAGAGACATGTGAGACACAAACATCAATCAGTTGCTTCCCCTACATGCCCTAAGCAGGTGATTGAGCCTGCAACCTGTGTATGTGCCCTGACTGGGAATGGAACCCACATCCTTTTGGTGTATAGGACAATGCTCCAATCAACTGAGCCTGCTGGCCAGGGCTAAAGTTGGGAAATTTTGGTTCATTTTCCCCAGGGCCAGTTGAGTGAGATTTCTCTATAAGGGTTATGTCCACTAGAGCTACCTTAATGTTTTCATCCTGAAGTAAGCTGTTATGTTGCTTCAAGTCCAAGTTCTTTCCCCGCTCATACCGAAGCTCTTTTTCAGCTGAGTTGCATAGAGTCTGAAGCCGGTGCAAATTCTGACGAAGCTGTTGTATTTCCTCTTGGTGTTGGTAGTTCAGTCTTTCTCCAGATGTTAGACTCTAAAGCAAACATTTTAAAAGAGAAATGTGCACAATTTGAAAAAATATTGGTGAGACCTGGGTTCCAGTTGTCAGAACCAGGATTATCAGCGTGCAATTATTCATGTATTTTTGGAGTTGACTTATCTACAACAAATCACTCTTTTATACATATAGCTAGTTAGTGCATGTTCATATAATTTAACTCCCATTACATTAGAGTAAAAATATCAAAGAAATTATGTGAACAATAGCAGTTAAATCTAGACAATTAACTCCCTTATTTTTTGTATCAGTGAAGGGGAACAGAGCATGGACAATTTTAGGGTAAAAATCGGGCCTCTCAGCGCAATGAAACTACTGTGACCAAAGGAGACGTCATGAGGGTTTTCTCAAAGGTAGGCAGGCACAGGCACGCTGAGGGGACTGTATGTCCCCTCAGGCAAGGGGAACAAAAGAAAAACATAAACGAATGGGACTACATCAAACTAAAAGGTTTCAGTACAGCAAAGGAGACCATTGATAAAATGAAGACAACTTACTAAATAGGAGAACATATCTGTCAATGAAACATCTGACAAGGGGTTAATATCCAAAATTTATAAAGAACTCATACAACTTAACACCAAAAAACCCCAAAAACCCCAAAACAAAACAATTAAAAACTAGATGAAGGACCTGAGTAGACTCTTTCCCAAAGAGGACATATAGACAAATGAGAAGATGCTCGATTTCACTAATCATCAGAGAAATGCAAATTAGACCACAACGAGACATCATCTCACATCTCTCAGAATGGTGAGAATCAACAAACAAGAAACAAGTGTGGGCGAGGATGTGGAGAAAAGGCAACCCTCGTGCACTGTTGGTGGGAATGCAGACTGGTGTAGCCACTGTGGACAATAGTATAGAGGGTCCTCAAGTAATTAAAATTGGAACTGCTTATGACCCAGCAATTCCACTTCTGGAATTATATGTATAACCTCTCTATAAGGCCTCAGTTTCCTCATCTGTAAAGTGGAAACAATAATATTCCTGCCTCATTGTATTCCTTAATACATGAGTCACATACAGGTTATTTAGTATAGTGCTTAGAACATAGTAAATATTCAATAACGTTATTTTAAAAACCATGAAGCTAGGTTTTAAAACTATAAAATTGAGATATTCATGGTGGTTCCAACTTCTTTTAAGAATATTGGGAAAGTAATATCTAGAATTCAGCTATCACAACCTTACCTGTAATGACACTGAACAGCAGACACTAAGCCCCAAAGGCCATCAGCAGCCACAAATACATATGAACAACAGAGCTCACACACTCATAAAAGAGGCTCTCACAGTTCTTTTTCTATGGATTTACCACATATAAGCATTCTTTAAAGTCTGGAATCTGGTCTCAGTCTACAGTTGCTTAAATTTGTCCATTATGAGATGAAGAAGACGCACCACACATGGACAGCAGCTAGATACTAGAGAGTGTAATCTGACCACAGGGGTTTGAAACTGGACAAGGCACTGGAGTTCGGGGTGCCTGTCACTCGCAAACCCAATAAGCAATGACAGTGATTGAATCTTTATGGGTGCTTTATTTAGATGGTGGGAGATCTGAGAAGATGGTGGAGTCATACCCTAACAGACCATCTTCCCTTATCTTTCTAGGCCAAGGTTTTTATAGCAGGGAATAAACAAGGTGCGGTGAGGGGTTTTGAAATTCAGGGAGGGTCAGGTAGAAGAAACTGCAACATTCCTGTCCAGGGTGGTTAGCTGTTCCCAGAGGCAGGTGGTCGTGTGCCCCTCCCTGAAACACAATGGCCTGGATGCCACGGCTTGTCCCCAGGTGGTAATCTCTAGCAGTGCCCCAGGAGGTCGGCTGTTTTCCCAGGAGCCAGGATGACCCTTACCTGTAGTTTCTGAAACAAAAGCTTTAAGATATACATAACTTGCTAGGCTTATAACTTTTTACCTTAAACTAAAATTTTCCAACTTTTGAGTCCCGTAACAGACTTAGACCACAAAACTCCACAACACAAGAACTAAAAAGAATAATCTATAGATGACAGTAGGTCAAAGAACCCTATAAACAGAAAGGGGTTCTGAAATGATCACTGTACAGCTCATTGCCAAAAAAAAAAAATCTGTCTAAAATGTATTTTCTTCCTTGCCTGCTAAAAGAAGTAACTGAAACAGTGTGTGTGACCCTGCTTTGGAAATGCAAAGTTCAAAATACAAATATATTATTTCTATCCCACGAGGCCCACTTGCATCTTGTTTACGGCCGCATGTGCCTTAACACAGGTCAGCACAGCACAGAAGCTCAACTAAGAAGCCGAATCAATAAGAACAATCCCAACTCATCACTACGGAAGGTAATTACTGAAATGTGCAAGAAGTCAGGGGAACCTTAAGTGGCTATGTGGTACATAGGACTGTTTCCCCTTTCACAGAGTGGCTATTTTCCAATATTTCTCATAGAATTTATATATATATATAGAGAGAGTAGTTTTTCACCTCCTTCCTGGGTATTGAAACAATTCTTCAAACAGTGGGAAAGGGTACATTCAAGAAAATTGATAAATTATCCGGGGTGCTACTTCTCATACTCTAAATCCCATTATTCTAAAAGAATGCTGGTCATTTTGAGCTCGTGAGCAAAGATTTTATAATCTTTGTGACCACGGTGTTCGTCCTCCGCCCAAGCCTCCTACACCGGCCCCTGCCCAATACAGGGCCTGTCTCTGCGAGATGTACAATTGACCCCTTTTTGAATATTTGACGTCATACTTCCCTTTGGGCTTCTGAACAAATCCAGTAAGTTCCTCCTCTTTCACGTGTGTGTGAGTCTCCTTTCGGGCATGTACCCACCCTTTATAACAGGGGTGGGCAAAAGTAGGTTTACAGCTGTGCGTATGTGGAGCGCAAAAGCTAATAAAGCTGTTGCCATCAGCATGACATGCATGACTTTTCCACCAAACGGCTGCGAACTTCCTTAGGCCCACCCCTGCATTTTCCTTGCTTACTGTGATCTGCCTAGTTTTGAAACTCTGTCTGAATTTCTTTTCAAATATACATTGACTTCCTTTATTGCTACTTTTCTTTTTTTTCTAAATGTATATGTGAATCCCTTTTCAAATATATATTATCAGTCTTTTGAATTTGGTTTACTTTACTTATGAGCACAGAAGCCTCCCTTCGTTGATCTCAAAATAGTTGCCAGAAAGGCACGGGTAGGGAAATCTTATTCTGTGCAAGAAGGATCCTGTAAAATTGGGGTGTAGGAGCTGAAGTGTAGCTTGTCGCTCCCTTCATTTTTCCTGGAGGCAGATCTCTGGTAAATAGCAAAGGCCATATTTAAAACAATTCCCTATCTGTGGTCTCTTCTCTCCAAAGCAAAGTATTTTGTACACCTAAGCTAGTTACCAGAAGTAGAAAATGTGGCACGAATCCTTCCATGGCCTGTCCTACCTGCCAGGGCAAGACAGCGACAACCAGCATGTTCTTCCTATGCAGCCTCAATATAGCCTAAGAACCCTTTATAACAAAATGCATCAACTGATGGGCTCAGCTCAGATTTTGGTTGCTATTTTATACCGTTCAGTCTGTGGTTATGATATCGTTCAACAAACATATGTTTAATGTTGATATAAAATTATGTTTATATCCACAGCTGATCAGAGGAAATGGCCCCGGTCAGAGCGTGAGTTTGCAGCACCTACCTCAGCGCTCCCAGAGCTCTGAGACTGCAGGAGGCTCTGATTTACATGGCTCAGTTCTCCGCTAAGCCTCACAACTTTCTTAGGCTCCAAGGTCAATTGCTGTTCTTCACCTTTCATATCTTGGTTCTGTTGCGAGTCTTCCTCTTTCTGCCTCTCTCTTGGAAAAGTGCCTTCCTCTACTGTCTCCTCTGGCATTTCCTCCTGCTTCCTCTCTCCTAGTTCAGGACTTGGTGAAAATATAACAATAAAAGACTATCAAAATGCTCATTCTACTACAGAATATGGAGGGGGAAACAATCTACTAGTCAAGAAAGTGCTGCAGGCAAGATTTTCAGCTAGAATTCTATGGCACATCAGTTATCTTATTCTTATCATTTAACTTTAAACACAAATAAGTGACAGGATTAAGCAAAAAACAAAACCAAAACACTCACAGATACAGACAACAGCAAAGTGGGGTGGGGGGAGGTAGAAGAAGGTAAAGGGGGGACAATGGTAATGGAAGGAGACTTGACTTGGGGTGGTGAACACACACTTCTATGTACAGATGATGTATTACAGAACCATACACCTGAAACTTATATACTTTTATTAGCCAATTTCACCCCAATAAATTCAATTTAAAAAATTGAGTTAACCCAGAATCCTACACCCAGTGAGAGATATCCTTCAGGAATAAAGCAGAAATCAAGACATTATCACATGAATGTAAACTAAGAGAATTCGTCACCAGCAGACCTACTGTAAGAGAATGGCTAAAGGAAATTCTCTGTATGCAAAGGAAATAGTTAAAAAAGGAGTCTTGGATCATCAGGTAGTAAGAAAATACCAATACCAGAAGAGTAAAAATATGAATATATACAATACACTTCCTTTTTCATTTAAGGTTTCTAAATTCTGTATGATGGTTGAAGCAAAGCTTGTAACACTTTCTCCTGCAGGTCTAAATGTATGTAGAGAAAAAATTTAAGAGAATTGTGTTATAAATGGGGGAGAAAAAAGGGACATAAAGAGAGGTAAGGTTTCTACATTTCACTCAAACTGGTAAAATAATTTTGTGTGTGTGTATAAAATATAATACCTCAATAAACCACTGATAAAGCTATATAAAGACATACACTCAGAAACACAATAGATACTTAAAATGGAATTCTAAAAAATGTTACCCACAGAAAGGTATAAAATAGAGAACAGATACAAACAACAGAGAAAACAAATAGAAAAGCAAAAAAGAAAGAATGGCAGAACTAACCCTAACATATTAATAATTACATTATGTATAAATGTTCTAAATATACTAATTAAAAGACAGATTAGCATAGTGAACTAAAAAGTTTCTCAAAACAATGATCAGATACAGTGTTAACTAAAACAGCAAAAAACAAACCTCCCTGCAGATTATAGTCTTAATTATGTAAAAAAACACATATATATTTATGTGTATGGGAAAAAAAGACAATTAGGATGTTAAAATCTCTCTATGGTGGGAATTATGCATTATTATAATCTCCTTATATTTTTTCATGCCTTACAAATTTCCCATAAAAGGCACACATTTATTTTTAAAAGCAGGAAAAAGTTTTAAACTGTGACAATGTATCAGAAGACAACTCTGCGTAATGCTTGCTTGTAGCTATTAATAAATTTTCCACTCATATCATTTGGAATTGAATGTCAAATTATTGCAGGGGGTGGGGGAGGGGAGAGGTGGGTGGAGGTGGAAATGGGTATAGGGGAGATAAATGGTAATGAAAAAAATAAAATAAAATAAATTATTATAGTGATCAAGCCAAATAAAAGATATGCCCCAAATAATTAACATGATAGGGGATTTTCACTGTTTACCAGAGTTCCTCTCTCTCTTCCTTTGGGCTTTGAATGTCTACTTCTGAAACCGGTACTTTAGACATGAGATCTTTACAGGCATTTTCTCCCGTAATTAAATGAGCAGCTGCAGTATTTGTCCCTAAAGTAAAATGATTTAATTGTTCAAATTCTTGTGCAAGCTTCAAGACCTGTGAAGTTAAGTAAAAAGACAAATATTCTATTTTGCATATTCTTATGTATAATTGTGAGAAAATATATTGGTACCACTAAATGATTAAATAGTTATTGCCTTAAGCAATAAATTGACATCCTACCTGCAGTTGTTATATAGTCTAATCCATTTTACTACAGGCATAAGGGTGATAAATCCTTATTTTTTAAAATAAAATGTTATTTTTGGTCTGGGTTTGGCTTCCCAGGATTTCGTTCTATCTTTTAGCAAGGAAAATAGAATGTGTTCTATAGAGTTTCACAATATTATTATACATTTTTGTTCTCAAGTTTTAAATGTACTTCATTGATTCACTAAAGCAACAATATATTGCTACATAAACATTAGAAAGAATATTATATGTACATTACAGGTACACATTTCTTCCAGTCTGATCCTATTCATTTGAAAACATTTGAATGTGTCAAGGCCCCTAGACTATAGCAGTGGTTCTCAAACTTGAGCAAATAACAGCATCGATCATTTGAACATGTAGTCACTCGTTGCCACTCCACCCCCAGATTCAGATCCAGTGGTCTGGGCTGGACAATGGGGCTTTGCACTGGTCTCCCAGGTAATTTTGACACAGGTGGATGCTCTGGGAGCCACTGATCTGTCACGTAATTTGGCAAAACATTTGTTCAGGATTTCTTTTGTTGTTGTTCTTTTTTAAAAAATTTTCAGAAAAACACATTCCTGTCCTCAAAGGCTGCTCTTTATAAGACGAACAACACTTCCAGAAGGCAGAAAAAAGAGTGGGCAAGGTATAGTTCTCAGAAAGGAAGACGGATCCCCATCAAAGGATAGCATTAAAATAGACAACAACCTGAGACTCCCATCCTGAGCCCGTCTGAAAATGCAAATGAGCCCTTCTGCAGTAGCTGTGTTTGATTCTAAGGACACATGAATATAATTCTAAAGATTAATTTAAGTTACTTTAATGCCATTTCCTAGGCATTTTTACTTCTCTGAAGAGAAACTACAGTGTTGTGATACAGACTGTCATCTCATAAATGCATATAATCTCATGCGAACTATAACCTCGCCAGGGGAGAGCGCTGGTCTTGAGCTGGGCTTAGGGGATGGGAAGATATGGATAGGTAAGAGGCTATAACACATTTAAAGCATTTTAAGTGAGAGCAATATGGTCAAAGGCACTGGTGTGGAACTGAATACAGGGTATTTGAGCAGGAGTAAGGAGAATGGCCTTACTGGAGTGGGGGCTACAGTAAGGAAATAAGACTGAGGGGAGGAGCCACTTTCTGAGGGACTTGAAAGAGAAGACTTCTCAATAGCCTTGCTTTACTTTTGTAAGCAGGAAAAAAAGAGATTTCAAAAATATTACTTAATAATTTCTTATGGTCAATGTAAAAATGTAAACATTACAGATAATACATTTGAGTTTCTTAAGAAGAAAGCCAAAAGGAATTTAAATTTGGTATTATAGCAACCTGAGAACAGCTGAGGTTTCTGAAGAGGATGGTGACACTAAAACTGAGTCTTTTCTAGGTATTCTGGATTTGCACGTGATGGTGAACATCTTAGGTAGGTAGAAGCTTTGCTCTTTACCATGAAGAAAATACCCACGGGAGCTTCCATGGCGTGGATATTGTAGAGCAGGGCCAGCGCTGGCCCGCAGGCTCCGCCTACCGTTTCATCTTAGTAATGTTCTCGATCTAGTACTCAGCCGGACTTTAAGTGCCATGAAGTATTAAACTGATAGTTCCATTTTACGCTTGAGGACCTAGGGCAGGGAGGACAGAGCTTAGGCTGAGAATTGCCAGGCAACTTGGCAGTTGTGTTAATGTCTGTGAGCCTGGTGTTCTTATGTAGAATTGAGGGTGCTGGCCTGCTTGATTGTGTTCCATCCTGCTCGAAAATTCCGTGACTGTGAGTGTTGGTATTGTGACCCCAACAAAATGACATAAAAGCTTATAAAACAGGGGTTTTAGTAAATACATAAAATACAACTTTTTAAGCTACTTTTAGCAAGACTACCTTTAAGTTTAAAGCATTCCATGTTCTGAAAATCAACTAGAATGTAACAAAAAAAATAGATTCTAAACAGAAACTTTTAATAAGTAATAGTTTGGTGGGAAACAATACATCCACCCTCAAAGTATCTCCTCACAGGATATTTATTAATTGCAAAGAGAACAATAATAATAACTTTCCAGGGGAGAAATCTGGCAGATAGTGTCTTAACCAACCGAATGATCAACGTTAACATTACTAGTAATGGAACAGAAAGATGCCATGAGTCTCTGGATATAAAGCACGACATTGCTGCTGCTGGGTTCCTGCCCAAAATGCCTGAATTATGTTGTAAGGAAACATCAGACAAACTCAAATGGAGGACATTCTTCAAAATAAATGATCTGTACTCTTAAAAAATATCAGTCATGAACAACAAAGAAAGACTGAAGAGCCACTGCAGATTAAAGGAGGCACAGAGCTATGTACTGTATGCTCCTGGACTGGGTCCTGGACAAGAAAAAAATTGCTCTTTTGCCACAGAGTAGAACAATGATAAAATTTGAATGTGAGCTGGAGATTAGGTAATAGTACTAAATTAATGTTAACTTCTTGATTTTGAGACTTGCACTGTGATAAAGAGATGTCACTGTTTTTAGCAAACATCCATGGAAATATCATATTTAGTGGTAAAGGAGTACTGTGTCTGCAAGTTACTCTCGAAGGGCTCAGAAAATAAAGCACGCGTATGTGTGCGTACAGAGAGAGGGAACGATAGAGCGAACACGGTACCGTGTTAATACTTGGAGGAGTAAAGGTATATGGGAGTTCTTTGTACTATTTTTGCAACTTTTTTATAAGCCTGCAGTTATTTGAAAACAAGATGGGATTTTTTTTTGTTTGTTTTCGTTTGTTTGTTTTTATGGGAGAGAAGGAGTAAGAGAAAGCCAGATGACCGGGATAGTGATCTGGATCTCTCGTTTTTATATTACACTCTTCTCACCTCAGTTCTCCCTGTGTGTGAAATTTTCTATTTTGAAAGACAAGATCCTTTAGTTGTACAGTGTGATGATAAACCACCGTGCTGACCATGTCCCGCAGACAAAGCTTATGTGTAGGCCATGTCCTACACATCTCCCCTCCCCTCCTAGGCAACGAACCCGGGGTTCTGGGCTTTTCCCTTCCCAGGTCACATACTATCCGATCTATGTCCCAATCCTTCAGCAGTTTGCTCCTTTCTTTCAATTTACCAACTGCATATTGAATAAATTAGGCCTTGATTTAACGCTTCCCTTCACATGTGGTGTTAAAACATAACACAATATATTTTATCTGTTGTGCTCTAGCCTTCACTCCTTCCTACCATTCTAATCAAGATCTACACAGTCATCACTGAAGAAAAATTTCAGCCAGGGGCTGATGACAACCTGACAGGTGGGCCTCCAGATGTCACACTACAGGCAGGCAACCCCTCCATCGAGTGTCGCACTAACCCTGGTCTGGCCGCCACTTTGGTACTTGGGGAACAAACTGGGGCCAGGGCATTTAAATGGTTTCCTGATTTGAGGAAGAGCCTAATTTCAGTATACCTGAGAAAGATGTTTTGACTCTAAGTTTTAAATTCAAAGATACTTAGGTAACCTTTTATTTGTTTATAGTTTTTATTGTGGTAAAATACACCTAACCTAAAATTTTCCATCTTCACCATTTCCAAGTATACAGCTCAGCAGCATCACATACATTCACACTGTCGGGCGGCCATCGCCACCATCATCCTGCGACTCTCTGTCTTGTAAAGCAGACTCCATACCTGTTCAACTGTAACACCCCGTCCCTCCCTCTCCCTCTCCCAGGTAACCACCATTATGTTTTCTGTTTTCATGATTTTGACTGCTCTAGGAATCCTACGTAAGTGAAATCACACAGTACTTGTCTTTTTGTGATTGGTCAGTTTCACTTCCCACAACGTCCTCGGGTTTTAGCCCTGAGATAGCATATTGCAGAATTTCCTCTTTTTAAAGATGACCGATATTCCACTGCAAGCATGCACCACCATTTGCTTCTCTGTGCGTCTGTTGGTGGGCACGCGGGCTATTTCCACACTGTAGATGCTGTGATTACGCTGCTGCTATGAACGCAGTTGTACAAATATCTCTTTGACACTCTGCTTTGAATTCTTTTGGGTGTATGTCCAGAAGTGGAATTGCTGTATCATATGATAATTTTATTTTTAAGTAAACCTTTTACTTTGTAGTATGTGTTCCAAAAATTAAGCCACTAGGAAGCTGATTTAATGTTAAAAAACATATATTGATCCTAAGAGTGAAGCACTGGCTGAAGTCTGAATATTTATTGTAAAATTCAGCTTGATTTATAACCCATACTATATGGTAACTTATTTTATAGTAATAAAAGAAACTTCAATTTCCATGTCATCTCTTGCTGAAAATTAATTTCCTTTTATTTTATTTTCATAAATGATATGTCATATGTCAAACATTTAAATCCTTAACAACGCAGTCTCACCTTTGTCTCTAACTCAGAATTCTCTCTTTGTAGCAGGTTATACGCTACTAAGAAATGATCTTCTGCTGCCTCTGGAAGACTTTGAATTTCATTATAAAGGCATGTAAGTTCTGACTTTGATTTTTGCAATTCCTAATGAAGAAATGAAGATATTTAGTAGAATAAAATAAGACCTTCCCCATAAAAGGTTTAATATATCTAAAAAGGAATCTTTGAAATGATTCTGATGAATTTCTTATTTTAAATACAGGGGGTGGGCAAAAGTAGGTTTACAGCTATAATTATGCAAAATAGAGTTAATAAGACTATTGTAATAATCATAACCTGCATGTCTTTTTCCTTCAAATGACTGTAACCTTCTTTGCCAAACCCTGTATTTCAACCTATCCTCTGGCAGCAGACTCCTTTCTTAGTAATTAAAATAAAGTTCACTTAAATCAGTTAATTAAACTAAATATTCTTAAATTGTATGATTCACAGGTTGAAAGCCCAGGTTTTGTGAGCCATTTCTGCTTTATGCAAGGCTTGTATAAAGATAAATTCTTCAGCAATTCTGATATTAGTTATAGTACTTGTTTTTATTTTTATTTTTAAAGATTTTATTTATTTACTTTTAGAGAGAAGGTTAGGGAGGGAGAAAGAGAAGCAGAGGAACAGCAATGTGTGAGAGATACATGGATTGGTTGCCTCTCACATGCCCCCAACATGGCACCTCGCCTGCAGCATGTGCCCTGACTGGGAATCTAACCAGTGACCTTTCAGTTCACAGGCCAGTGCTCAATCCACTGAGTCACACCAGCCTGGGCTACAGCACTTATTTTTAAATGTATCCCTATAAAAAGCTGCCTTTTGTAGAACAATGTGCTACATGGCTTACCTTCAATCTCGTGACAACAGATGAGGTAGGTTATTGAGACTGAGGCTCAGAGAACCTAAGTGACCTGTGTAAATTCACATGGCCTGGAAGTGCTCTCACTACAAAGTATGCCACCTTACTTAATGAAGTATGTTCAGGGACTTAATCAGCTCAAGTTTCCTCTAATCCTGTTTTTTTTCCCCATGAGAGAAAATACTTTATTTAGATGCATATGTTTAAAATCAAATTTCTACACCGATGACATGAATACGCGGTATTTGGCTGGTGGGTGACTGGGGCCTGAGAGTCAGTTGTGCTCTGTGAAGGGAATAGGTGATACAGAATTTACTTTAGGAGAGGAGCTACTTTATGTTCCCTAAGTCTTAGGATCAGAGAGAGGAGAATGTTGGTGAGGGAGGTACTGGGCAAAAAGGAGAGAAGGTAAGGAGCGGCCACTCAAACCACAGGAAGAGGGCAAGTGGTATCAATTTCCTACCTCATTTCATGGAAAATTCCCATAGATTAGCAGGACGGGATTTGGGAAAATGCACTGGCTGACACCCACCCAGCAAACTGACGGTCACTGTCCTCTAAATTGGTGATCAACTTCCATGAACTCACCTCCACATCTCTCTTCCACAGGCAGGCTGGCTATGTCTCCTGACAGACCTTTCCAAGATGCAGGACAAGGGGTTAAAAGGAGACGCAGTCCCTGACCTGGTGACCACCATACCAATCACCTGCTTCTTAAAAGACTCTTATTGCCTAGTGCTGGACCTCAGCTGAGGGAAATAGTCACTCCATTATTACTAACAGAAATATATATTCTATAGCTGTAAGTTATTTTAAAATAAAAATAAATGATAACATGGAATCCCTCAATTAGAAATGTAAAAGCAGGAAAATAACATCCTAAGTGGCAAAATACCTCACTTTCAACTTCCAAAGCCTTCTGTACAGTAGTAAGGTCGGATGTCAATTGCTTTCTCCCTTCTCTCTCTTCTGACAACTCACTTTCAAATATTTCAATTTTTTCTTGGCTCATTTTCAATATCTGCAAAAGGATTTTTTAAATATAATTAATCCTATATATAGTAATGTTTCCTATAAATTCTAATAATATTTTCCTGCCTAACTCAATTATAAAGTCATCTAGGGGAGAGAGAAAGCTGGGAAAACTAGGGCACAGTACCACTGCTGATAAGATGCGTTTTTCTCTCTAAGCCTGTTTTCTCAACAAGAAAAGGGAGCTCACGCTTATCCTATGTACTTTATAGCCATCAGAATAAGAGTAAAATGTGATTTTGAAAGCATTTTGTAAATTTTAAGCATCCACTAAACATAAGGTGTCATTGAAAACTTATCAAATTGATCATAATAATTGTAAAAATGTTATCAGTTACTATTAGCGCTTAACATATGTCAGACATGGTAGATTCTTTACATGTGTTATCGCACTCTGTTTTCACAGGATTCCTATGAGGTTGGAACTATTAGTATACTCTTTTAGCAGAGAACTTACGTGAGGCTCAGCTATATTATGTAATTTGCCCATGTTCACACAGCTAACACTGGGATTCAAACCAGCTCTAACTTATAAGATCTTGTTTTATTTTACTTAATTTTTATTGAGTTATAATTGACATATAACATTATATTAGTTTCAGGTGTACAACATAGTTCAGTGTTTGTATATGTTGCAAAATGATCACAACAGTCCAGTCAGCATCCATCACCATGCATAGTTAAAACAATTTGTTTCCCTTGCGATAAGAACTTTCCAGATCCACTCTCCTAGCTACTTTCAAATACACAACCCAGGATTGTTAAGTATAGTCTTCATGCTGTGTATTGCATCCCCCTGACTTATTCACTTTGTAACTGGACATTTGAGGCTTTTGACCCCCCATCACCCATTCCCCTCTCACCAGCCCCCATGTCACCTCAGGCCAACACCAGTCTTCTCTTTATCCACGGCTGAGTGTTTTGTTTGTTTTTTGCTTCTGCATATAAGTGAGGTCATCCAGTATCTGACTTATTTCACTTAATGCCTTCAACACCCATTCATGTTGTAAATGGCAAGATTTCATATATATTTTTAAAGATTTTATTTATCTATTTTAGTGAGGGAAGGGAGGGAGAAAGAGAGAGAGCGAGAAACATCAATGTGCAGCTGCCGGGGGCTGAGGCCTGAAACTCAGGCATGTGCCCCGACTGGGAATCGAACCTGCGATGTCCCAGTTCGCAGCCTGCGCTCAATCCACTGAACTACGCCAGCCAGGGCGATTTCATATTTTTACTGATGGATAATATTACATTAGAGATACATGCCACATTTTCTTTATCCATTCATCCATCATTGAACATTTAGGTTGTTTCAATATCTTGGCTATGGTAAATAATGTGGCAACAACCATGGGGGTGCATATATCTTTTCAAATTAGTGTTTTCATTTTCTTTGGATGAACACCCAGAAGTGGAATCATTGGATTGTATGATAGCTCTGTTTTTAACTTCTTGAGGAACCTCCATAGTGTTTTCCACAGTGGCTGCACTAACTTACATTCCCACCAACAGTGCACAGGGTTCCCTTTCCTCCACATCCTCACCAACACTTGTTATTTATTCTCTTTTTGATAACAGCCATTATAACAGGTGTGAGGTGATAGCTTATTGTGGTTTTGATTTGCATTTCCCTGATGATTAGTGACGTTGAGCATCTTTTCATGTACTTGCTGGCCATTTGTTTGTCTTCCCTATTCAGATGCTCTGTCCATTTTAAAATCAGATAGTTTGGGGTTTTTTTTGACTATTGAGTTGTATGAGTTCTTTATATATTTGGGGTATTTAACACCTTATTGTATATATGATTTGCATATATTTTCTCATATTTGGTAGGCTGCCTTTTCATTTCGTTGATAGTTTCCTTTGCTGTGCAGAAGTTTTCTAGTTTGATGTAGTCCCACTTGTTTATTTGTTGGTGTCAGATCCAAAAAATTATCACCAAGGCCAGTGTCAAAGAGCTTATCATCTATGTTTTCTTTTTGTAGTTCTATCATTTTATGTTGTAAATTCAAGTCTTTAATCCATTTTGAGGTGTTTCTGTGTTGCTGGCCAGTTTCCCCAACACAATTATTGAAAAGACTGTCCTTTACCCATTGTATATTCTTTCAAAAACTATGTTATTGATTATGCTATTACAGTTGTCTCCATTTTTCCCCCTTTGCCCCCCTCCACCCAGTATTCCCCACTCCCTCTGACAATACCCCCAGCCCTTAGTTCATGTCCATGGGTCATGCATATAAGTTCTTTGGTTATTCCATTTCCTAACTGTTCTTAATATCCCCCTGCCTATTCTGTTATTACCAATTTGTACTTTTTAATCCCTGCACTTTTTCCCCCATTTCCCCCTCTTCCCTCCCAAACCGGTAACCATCCAAATAATCTCCATATGTATGATTTTGTTTCTGTTCTCCTTGTTTGCTTAGTTTGTTTTTTAGATTCAATCGTTGATAGCTGTGAGTTTGTTGTCATTTTAATGTTCATAGTTTTGATTTTTTCTTAAATAAGTCCCGTTAACATTTCATAGAAGGACTCGGTGATGATGAACTCCTTTAGCTTTACCTTGTCTGGGAAGCACTATATCTGCCCTTCCATTCTACATGATAGCTTTGCTAGATAGAGTAATCTAAGTTGTAGGTCCTTGCTTTTTATCACTTTGAATACTTCTTGCCAGTCCCTTAGAGCCTGCAAAGTCTCTTTTGAGAAATCAGCTGACAGTCTTATGAGAACTCCTTTGTAGGTAACTATTTGCTTTTCTCTTGCTGCTTTTAAGATTCTCTCTTAATTTTTAAATTTAGCATTTTAATTATGATGTATCTTGGTGTGGTCCTCTTTGGGTCCAACTTGTTTGGGACTCTCTGTACTTCCTCGATTTGTATGTCTATTTCCTTCACCAAATTAGGGGTTTTCTTTCATTATTTTTTTCAAATAAGTTTTCAATTTCTTACTCTTTTTCTCCTCCTTCCAGCACCCTTATGATGTGAATGTTGGTACGTATGAAGTTGTCCCAGAGGCTCCTTACCCAATCCTCATTTTTAAAAAATTCTTTTTTGTTCTTGCTGTACTGATTGAATGTGCTTTTCTTCCTTATGTTCCAAAACCATTGATTTGAATCCTGGCTTCATCTCCTCCACTGGTAATCCCTGTAAATTTTTCTTCATTTCAATTAATGTAACCTTAATTTCTGATTGGATTATTTTTATGCTTTTAAAGTACCACTGACTTCCTTGAGCATTCTAATAACCAGTGTTTTGAACTCTGCATTTGATAGATTACTTATCTTCATTTTGTTTAGTTCTTTTTCTGGAGTTTGCTCTGTTTTTTCATTTGGGTCATATATTTTTTTTGTCTCCTCATTTTGGCACCTTTGCTGTGCTTGTTTCTATGTAGTAGGTAGAACTGCTTTGACTCCCTGTCTTAGTAGTGTGGACTTATGTAGAAAAGCCACTGTTAAGCCACTGAAAAGCCACTGTTATCTGCTTGTGTGGGCACATAAGTTGGATGGAGCAGAGCCTTGGGTAATTGCCAGGGCAGGGCAACCCATGTGAACCAAGTTGATGGAGTCTCGGATATGGTGCCACCACACCATGGCTCTGTGTGGCAGAAGGCTCAGCAAAGGAACAGTGGCTGCTGCCTGGCCTCTGCAGTTTTGTCTGGGAGGAAGCTGTTCTCTGGCTCTTGCCCTGATGCCAGACACTTCAGTTTCTCCCTATATGACACTGGTTACCTTAAAGCTGCTGCCTTGGTGCTAGATCCCAGAGAGAGTGAGTCTGTGTAAGTTTCTTTGGGCCCTTTGAGAGAAGATGCCTGAGAATCCTGCAGTTTTCTCCACTCCCCCAATCCTCTTTGGTTTTTACAGCCAGAAGTTGTGGGGATTTATCTTCCTTACCCTGGAACCCTGGGCTGGGTGGTCAGGTGTGGGGTGGAGATCCCTCACTCCTAAGATATTCCTCCCAATTTTTATCCACCACACACAGGTGTGGAACCAGCCAGTTCTGTATCGTCATGTCTCCGTGTCTCCTACCCATTTGAACGAATGTGACTACTTTAATTTCTTAGTTGTCGGACTTCCACACAGCTCAATTTTCTGACAGTTCTGAGTAATAGCTTTTTTTGTAGTTCAGTTGTAATTTTTGCTGTGGTTGTGTAAGCAGGTGAGTCATGTTTACCTTTGCCTCCACCTTGACTGGAAGTCCTCATTGCATATTCTTGACTCCTTTGTTGTATATTAATTGACCACATACGTATGGGTTTATTTCTGGACTCTCCATTCTGTTTCACTGATCTATGTGTCTGTTTTTATGCCAATACCATGCTGTTTTGATTACTAAAGCTTTGCAATATAGTTTGAAGTCAGGAAGCATGATGCTTCCAGCTTTGTTCTTTTTCTCAAGATTGCTTTGATATTTCCAGGACATTTGTGGTTCTACACAAATTGCACTGTTGGTGGCAATGCAGATTGGTGCAGCCATTATGGAAAACAGTATGGAGGTTCCTCAAAAAAGTAAAAATGGAATTGCCTCATGACTCAGCAATTCCACTTCAGGGTATATATCTGAAGAAATCTAAGACACTAATTTGAAAGATTATGTACACCCATATGTTCATTGTAGTGTTATTTACAATAGCCACAATATGGAAGCAACCCAAGTGACTATCAATAGAAGAACAGATAAAAAAGTTGTGGCATGCCCTGGCTGGTATGGCTCAGTTGATTGGAGTATAGCTTCATACACCAAAAGACTGGGTGTTCAATTCACAGTAAGGGCACCTACCTAGGTTGTGGTTCAATGCCCCGTTAGGGAGCATATGGGAGGCAACCAACTTATGTTTCTCTGTGTGTCTCCCTCTCCCCTCCCCCTTTCCTCTCTTTAAAATCAATAAACATACCTTTTAAATGTTTTAAGTTGCAGTACATATATACAGTGGAATATTACTCAACCATAAAAATGAAATCTTAATACATGCTAAGTGAACTAAGTCAGTCAGAGAAAGACAAAGAGCATTTGATTTCACTTATATGTGGAATTCAAATAGCAAAATAAACAAACCAACAAAATGAAAACAGATTCCTAGATACAGAGAACAGACTAACAGTTGACAGATGGGTGAAAAAGGTGAAGGGATTAAGAAGTGCACATTGGTAGTTACATAGAGCCACTGTGGAAAGCAGTATGAAATTACCTCAAAAAATTAAAAATGGAACTGTCTTATGACCCAGTGATTCCACTTATAGGAATATATCCAAAGAAACCCAAAACACTAATTTGGAGGAATGAATATGCTCCTTCACTGTAATGTTATTTATAATAGCCAAATTTGGAAGCAACCCAAGTGTTCATCAGTAGACAAGTATATAAAAAAAGCTGGTGTACATTGACACAGTGGAATACTATTAACACTTGGTCATAAAAAAAGAAGAAAATCTTACCCTTTGCAACAGCATGGATGGACCTGGAGAGCATTACGCTAAGTGAAATAAGCCACTAAGAGAAAGACAAATACCATATGATTTCACTCATATGTGGAATCTAATGAACAAAATAAACTAACACACAAAATAGAAACAGATTCATTGATAGAGAACAGACTGACAGAAGGGAGGGGGATACAGGGCTGGGTGAAAAAGGTGATGGGATTAAGCAAAAACAAAAAAATCTTATAGTGATTACCACAGGGGCAGGGGGCGGTAGGGGCAGTAGAAGAGGGAATAGAAGGGATTAATGGTGATGGAAGGAGATTTACTTGAGGTGGGGAATAACAATAGAACATACAGATGATGTATTATAGAACTGTACACCTGAAACCTATATAATCTTATTAACCAATGTCAACCCAATAAACTCAATTATAATTGGTAGTTATAAATAGTCACAAGTATGTAAAGTACAGCATAGGAAATATAGTTACTAATATTCTAATAACTATGTATGGGGCCAGGTGCATACTGGAAATATTGGCAGAGTGGGGCACATTTTGTAAAGTATATGATTGTCTAACCACTATGCTTTATACCTGAAACTAATATAAAATAATGTTGAATGTAAACTGTAATTGAAATATAAGATTAAAAAAGAGAAAAGAGTCCTGTTCTACAATTTACCAATAGTGGGACCTTGAGTCAGTTACATAACTTTCCTTAACCTCAGTTTCCTCATCTGAAAAACAGGGATAATAGTTAGGAATATATGGACACCTCGATTACAAAAGTATCTGTAAGTGGCAATTTACACTATTGGACTCTTCTGAATTTTCACACTTATTCTTTAGTCAGACAATACCTTTAAATCATCTTTACAATTTCAACAGACTAGTTTATCCTAAAAACATTTTTTCATGGACTCCTTCCTGACTTCCTGCTTTCTGTAGCCATCATCACAATCATAGGACATAAATTTACCCATTTCTGGGAGTGTATTTTCTCCTTTTGCCTATTTTCAGTGATTTTAAAGCGTCCTTATGAAGTCTGCCTCACCTGTATTAGAAAATGTAACTTAAAATAATCCCTTTATTTCTTAACTCATTCAAATCGTGTACTTTACTGTGTTTTGACCTTCCATACTGGTGTCCCTTTTGTCTCCATATATTCCTGATAATTCAAGCTCTAAGATGGAAATCTTTATCCAAATATATCATCAGTTAAAAAACATACATATTTGTGTTCCTTTAAAAAATCTACTGAAAAGATAAGCTACATTTCTTAAGAGCCTTTCCTGGAGGTGATATCCCTGAAATCTCTCCCCACCAACAACTTTCCTCTCTTATCTGGTCTTGGATCTTTGGGGGAGTTGGTTATTATGAGCCCAGGCAGCAATCTGGCAACTGAACCGAAGGGAACAAGTATAGAAAAATACATTGCAGCATCCTGATTGTTCAGAATTAAGCTGATAATTTACCTGTAAAAATTTCCAAAAGTAAGTTTTTATTGTTGATTGGTCTAGTAACAAAATTATATGCAAAAGAAGTTTATAAATATTTAGGTGTCATTTGGAAACATTGATATTATTTTTATTTAGAATTAGGTTTCAAAAGAAACTTCAATTAAGTTTTTAGTTTAATTTAGAGAAAAAATACTCATTTACTTGGGTTGAAGAAAGGAAAGGATTGATTCATAAAGTTTTATCTAATTAAACTTTGGAGAAAGTATTCCGCAGCTTTGCTTATTATATTTTTAGATTCATAACTTACTGCCAGATATCTATTAATTGAACCTATAGATTTTTAAAAAACTAATTCATTAGTTTAAGAAAGTTGATTATCCATAATTTACCTATGTTTAATATCAATAAAACTGGAATAGCAGTCCCAAACTGGTGAGGTGGAAAGAAAAAGGAACACTAAGGGGAAAATGGGTGCTTCAAGCCAAGTGTAACTTTTACAAATCGTCCTGTCCGGTGAAATGGTCAAAAGACCTATTTTAGCATCACGGTGACTTCTCAGCGGCAGTGTACACCTATACGGGAAGGATATATTTTTTTTCCCCGGAGCAGCTTCTTCCTCTTTACCAGCCACCAAGGCAGTGGCGACCACTTCTGCACACCCACACATGACACGCTGGTGCAGCCAACACTGAGGGCAGGAGTCTCCGTAGCCCTACCCTCACACCAGCCCAGACGTCTCAGTACAGGGTGCAAGAAACACTTCAACTCGAAAGTGACACCTCCCCTCATTTCCTTTGTGTTTGCGCAGTCTAAAAATGTCATGTATCTTAGTGCTCAAACTTTAAAACATAACTTTTCAGAACAACAGATATTTAAAATTTACCATAATTATGGCATACTAAACATAGTTATGTATTTAGGCAACTTACGTACTTTAGGCGACCGAAGTTTGAAACAGGAAAGGCACAGCAAATAATCTGAGATACGAGCAAGTGGACGTGGAGACCTGTGAGTAGCTGAAGGGAGCTGCTTCACCTGCCAGTCCGCGGTAAACAACGACGACTGATGGACTCGCTGGGAAAAGCCTCACTGGTACGGGGTAGCTGCCAACAACTCTGGAGAACGGTGAAGCAGTTCGGAATTTTCCACTGTCAATGCTCTACTATCTGAAAGGTAGGGATCATCTAATGCTCTGGACCAAGCTCTACCTCCCAGGCACAGTAGTACGAGTATTCCTGCCATCCCCCCACGGGCTTGCATTGTGCTGTACCCTCTCACAGGCACAAATGCGACGGCGAATGCAGGCGCTGTAGAGCAAGGATCCCCAACCCCATGGCAGGGGTACCGGTCCATGGCCTGTCAGGAACCGGCGCGAGGGAAGCTCACGGAAGCTCCGCCTCCAACCCCCCTCCGTCTTCCACAGAACCGGTCCCTCGAGCTGAAAAGGTTGGGGACCACTGCTGCAGAGAACGAAATACTGCGCGGTCCTAACCTCCAGGAAGAGATGATGTATGTGCTCGGTGCTAGGCACGCCGTAACCCCCATGGGTTATAATAAGTCCCTAACATAACTCCTCGCAAGAGTTGGTATGTCGTAGTGAATGAGCTCTAGGGGCAGACAAAACTGGATCAGCTCCTGGCTCTGTCTCTTGCTTTGATCAAGTTCCTCTAAGTTCTCTCAGTATGAAAGACGAATATTCCTACTTCCCATAGAAAGGGCCGTTACAGGAATTACGCAAGACTATGTTTATAAAACACCTAGAACAGATCGTGGCATATGACAGAGGGTCAAAATATTGTGGCTGTTATTCCTGCCAGGTGCCTAACATTTCTTAACATTTGAAGCATCTTCTCTGAGAACAGGCATATTAGCAGCAGTAGGATGGCATGCTTAATATTAAATCCATCTGCGTATAGAAATGGGCAAGGAACACAGTCATATCTTGGGGAGTCTGCTTGATTTAAGGGATGGGCTTTCTTACTTAGTTGTCCTTTTTAATTCACAGGACTCCCCTATCCCATTTGTTTTCAAAAGAACTCTGGTGAGGAAGCTGTCTACAGAATGCCCGGGAAGTGAAGGCTTCTCTGGTTCTCACGGGAGCAGAAGTCCTAGAGATGTGCAACTGTGGAACAGCAAGTTTCCCTGACCTGAAAATCAAAGTGGCAAAAACAGGGGTTTTGTAATCAGTTTAAATTTGAAATCTTGACTTTCACTTTTACAAATTTGTGATCTTGGTTCTCTCATCTGTAAAGCAGGGTGAACAATATCTACCTCCCAGAATTTCTGTTAATGTTTAAATGATTTATGTCAAACCCCTGGGAGAAAGTCATTACAAGGTTATAGGTGCTCAAATCTGACTTTCTGCTTTTAGTTCCTCTTGGTAGGAAATAGAAAACAAAGTAGTCAGAGATAAGGAATGCCCGCATGAGGTGCCTGAATGCCTTTAAAGCTGAAGATCCATGCCAAGGAAAGCATGGCTCCAGGTTAGGACCAGGAAACCAGTTCATTACCTACTGTTTACAGCACTGAGTTCACTCAGTTCCTGTGCTGAGAAGGATCCTTTAGTTAACGCTTATTGCTACCACTGTTGGCAGACCGCTAAACACAACCAAGGAAGCTTATGGTTTTTTCTTCTTGAGAGATCAACAGAGAACTTTGAAGGTAAAAAATCTGTTTAGCTATGTCCTCTTTCCTCAATAACTGACTTTAAAATTTTGGTCATTTAACTATTACTGATTACTTATCCATTGAGTACCTTCTGTAGGTTTAAAGACTTTTACTTCTAAACACCTTTAAAGAGAAGAAACATTTATTTCCGATGTTCCTTGTCGGGAGCCGACCAACAGCTGACCTTTGACACAGTCGGGTCGGGTGAGACGCATCTGCACAGCAGAGGCGACTGTGGTCGGATCTCCTGTCTATCTCTTCCTGTATGCCGGTCCCTGCTAGCATCAGGTGGTGGGACTTTTGGATACCTGTGTGTTATAACAAAAAACTCTGCACAATGCCTCTGATTCTGCATGAAATGATTTGCTGACCACAGAATAGAGACTCCTAGCAACGCTAATGTTGGCTGTTTCCCTCACCTGGGAAGTTAAGGATAGAATTAAACTATGGGCAGACTAGCTGCCAGAACGCTGGAGGAGGCTGTTGCTAGGAATGTTTGAGGAGTCACCATTCAAAATCTCAAGATTTATTAGAACCACTGCCTTTCCCATGCCCTGGGCAGGAGCAGTTATTGATGGGACCAGGTAGAAAGAGGAGGAAGGAGTTTTAATTGAAATATAATAATCTCGGTACATGAAAACATAACATAGCCCCCCCCTAGATATGTAGTTAATAGAGCTAGGCAAAAAATCACTTATATAATTTAGACAATCTAATTTCTATAAACAATAAATAGTTTTTAAATCATTCCTTGTACCCCTTTGATTTAGACCAATCTATAGAAATTTAGTAGATATTTAATTATCAATCAGCATGTGAAAGTTTGTGCCCATATAGCTTCGTTGGTTATCTGATTAATGACCCTCTTGGTCAAAATAACCTTTGTTTAATATGGTTGATCTGTGGGACTTCCTGTACTTTTCGGTTATTTCTTTGTTTAACATGATTGATCTGTAAAACCTTCTGTATTTTTCGAAATTATTTCTATGGTAACTGTTTTTGTTTTAATAATTACACTATGCATTGAATGTTGTATAACCTTCCCTACAAAAATAAAGGTTGATTTTTCTCGGTGAGTCAGTCAGGTCTAGAGAGCCTGGCTGTCCTCCGGCACCCCACCGGGTGTCTCACTTCATTCACTTTAGCCGTGCACCCTTCAGGGACCCTGAGACCCCGCCGAGGCTGGACCCCGGCAGTTCCTCATTAGCCCATCCCAGCGGGCTCTATGTGGGATGAAGTAAGGGGAAGGATCACTGGGAGTTAATATAAAGTCTTATTATATTAGAAATTCACATATTACCTATCAGGCCAATGCAAATCAGCACCACAATGAGATACCACCTCACATTCGTTAGGTTGGCTACAATAAAAAAACAACAAAAAGTAACTAGTGTTTATGAGGATGTGCGGAAACTGGAATACTTGTACACTGCTGGTGGCAACGTAAAATGGTACGGTCACTGTGGGAAATGGTATGGTGGTTCCTCAAAAAAATGAATAAATAAACAGAGAATTACCATATGAACCAGTAGTTCCACACCTAGGTATATACCCCACGAGACATGAAAGCAGGGACTCGAACGGATTGTTTGTAGACTCACGCTCACGGGAGCGCTCTTCACAGCAGATGAAATGCGAAAGCAGCGCGAGTGTCCACTGATGCCCCAACAGCTAAAAACCTGTGTTATATATTTACCGTGGAATGTTATTCAGCCTTAAAAAGGAAGGAAATTCTGACATATGCTACAACATGGAAAAACAAAGGCATTACACTAAATAAGCAAATGACAAAAGAACAAATAGTGTATAATTCCACTTACATAAGGCATGGACAATAGTCAAAATCATGGAGATAACAAGGAGAATGGTGGTTACAGGGGCTGTGTATGTGCGTGGTCGGGGGACAGTGAGGAGCTACTGTTCAATGGGGGTAGAGCTTTGGTTTCACAAGATGAAAAGAGTTCTGGAGTTGGATGGTGGTGATGGAGGCCCAATGCAAGGCCCAATGCAACTTAATATCACTGAACTCTACACTTAAAAGAGTTAACAAAATAATATTTTTGTTTTGTGTATTTTACCACCATAAAAATTGAAAAAGAGAAAGTAAAACAAAGACTTTTGCAGATAAACAAAACCAGAGGGTTTATCACTAGGAGAGGAAATGTCAAACCACGTTCTCCGGGCTGAAGCACTAATGGTGAGCTCTAGATATGGTTAACATGTGGTCAGACAGGAAAGACTTTTTCTCATTAAAAAAATCCCTTTTAAAGGTAAGAGACTAAAACAAAAATAGTAACAATGTATTACGAGGCTTTTAATATCAAATGTTGGATCCTTTATATTAACAGTTCATCTCTCAACTTATCTCTTTCAGTTTGCCTTTTACCACAAGCATCAAAGATTAACCAGGCTGTAGTACAGTTTGATATGAGGCGGTATGATTCCTCCAAATTTGTCTTTCTTTCTCAAGAAACTTTCTGAGTATAGGTCTTTTACATCTTTGGTTAAATTTACTCCTAGGTATTTTATTCTTTTTGAAACAATTGTGAATGGGATTGTTTTCTTAATTTCTCATATGTGGAATCTGATGACCAAACTGAACCAACAAGCAAAATAGAGAAGACTCATAGAGAGCAGGCTCACAGCTCTGGGGTTTGGGGGTAGAAGGACTGAGCGAAAAAGAAAAAGGTCTTGTGGACACAGACGACAGTGCGGCGATTGCGAGGGGAAGGGTGGTAGGTGGAGGTAGAAGAGGGTGTAAGGGGGATAAATGTTAATGGAAAAAAAACCACAATAAAAAATAATCTATTTTAAAAAAAGATAAATCAGGCTGTGCCTTTCACATTTTGTTTGGAAATCACCTCGGTTAAATATCCAAGTTCACTGCTTACAGGTTTTACTTCCAGCCAATGCTAAAACGTAATTCAATAAAGTGCTCTGCTCCTTTATAAAAAGGATCACCTTTTCTCCAGAGACAATAACATGTTCCTCATTGCTGTGTGAGGACTCACCAGGAGCACCTTTGACGTTAATATTTCTAGGAACATTCTATTTATGGCAACCCACATATTCTCTAAGGAGATAAAGCTTTCCCTATAGTTCTTACTTCTTTCTGAGCTCTCACCACAATCACTTCTAAGGTCCTTATTTATACCAATAGTCTCTTCAAGGTGATTTAGACTTTTTCTATTTAGCACCTCAAAATTATTTCAGCCTCTACACAGAACACGGTTCCAAAGGCACGTCTACAGTTTTAGGTACTTGTTAGAGAAGCACCTTACTTTCTGGTACCAAAATTTGTATTAGTTTCCTAGGGCTGCCATAACAAGGTGGCTTAAGACAACAGCAATTTAGTCTCTCATAATTCTAGAAGCTAGAAGTCTGAAATCAAGGTGTCAGCAGGACCATGTTTCCCTTGAGACTCTGGGTAGAATCTTTCCTTGCCTCTTCCTACCTTCTAGTGGTGGCTCTCCATTCTTGCTGTTCTTGGTCTGCAGCTGTATTACTCCGATCTCTGCCTCTGTCATCACGTGCCACTCCCTGTGTGCCTCTGTCTTCACATGGCATTCCCTCTTCGTATAAGTACACCAGTCATTAGAAGTGCATCCTAATGACCTTGTTCTAACTTGATGGCACTTGCAAAGAGTCTATTTTCAGGTTAGGTCATATTCACAGGCACTGGGGTTAGGACCTTAACATATTTAGGAGGGAACCATACTTTACTTTGTAACAGAGACTAATAAACAGAATATATAAAGAGCTCTTGTACCTCAACAATAAAAAAACAAAACACCAATAAAAATTTGCAAAGGATTTGGAAGACATTTTCCAAAGAAGATATATAAATTGTCAATAAACACATGGAAAGATGTTCAACACCACTAGTCATTCAGGAAATGCAGATCAAAATTACACTAAGATAGTTCTTCAGACACAAGAGAATGGCTATAATAAAAAAGACAGAACATATGTTGGTAAAGGTGTGGAGGAACTAAAAATCTTATACACTGCTGATAGGAATGCTAAATGGTACAACTCCTTTGGAAAATGGGCTGGCAGTTTTTCAAAAGATTAAAGATAGAGTTAACATACGATCCAATATTTCACTTCTAGGTACATACCCAAAAGAAATGAAAGCATGTCCACACAAAAGTTTGTACCTGAATGTCCACAGCATCATTACTTATAATAGCCACAAAGTGAAAACTACCAAATGTCTATCAATTGATGAATGGAAATGAACATAACAGAATATCATCCTGCCACAGAGAGGGATAAAGTACTGATTCATGCTACAATATGGTTGTGTTTTGAAAACACTATGCTAAGTGAAAGAAGCCAGATGAAAAAGGCATATACTGTATGACTCCATTTATATGAAATGTCCAGGATGGGTAAATTCATTGAGACAGAAAGGTTAGTGGCTGCCAAGAGGCTAGGGGTCTGGGTAATGGGAAATGGCTACTAATGGTATGAGGTTTCTTTTCAGGGTGATGAAAATACTCTAGAATAAAAAAAATATTCTAGAATTGCATAACTGTAATTTTTTAATACTAAAAATCACTGAACTATATACTTTAAAAGAGTGAATTTTATAGTGTACAAATTATATTTCTATTTTTAAAAATAAATTTAATGAAATATATGTAAGACCTGCATGCTGAAAACTATAAAACATTGTTGGTATAAACTAAAGAAGACCCAAATAAAGGGAGAGTCAGGCCATGTTTACATGTTGGAAGACTCAATATTGATAAAATATAAATTTTCCCTAAATTGATCTAAAAATTCAATGCAATCCCAATCAAAATTCTAGCAGGCATGTTTGTCAAAGTTGAGGAGCTAATTCTAAAACATATATGAAAATGCAAAAGACCTAGAACAGCCAAGACAACTTTGAAAAAGAAAAACAGAGGAGGCATTTTCTTTCTGATTTTAAGACTTAAAATGACAGCATAGTATTATCCTAAGAACAAATGTACAGATAAATGGAACAGAATAGACTTCAGAAACAGGCTTGCATAATCAATTTTTAATAAAGTTGCCAAAGCAATTCAATAAGGAACTAATTATCTTTTCAATGAATGATTATGGAAAAACCAGATATATATTTGGAAACAAATAAATTTCAACATTCACCTCACAGCATATACAAAAATTATAATTCAGTGGATCTTAAACCTGAATGTAGATGCTAAAAAGCCTTTAGAGGATAGGAAAAATATTTTGTGACCTTGCTGTAGACAAAGATTTCTTAGATAGGCTTTTTGTGTCCTATCATAAAATTATAAAAGACAGGGTGATGAATCTGTCTCCATCAAATTTTCAAAACAACTACTCTTCATAAAACCTTGTACAAGGAAGTAAAATATAACCAGAACATTGAATTAAAGAACAAACTGACAGTAACCAGAGGGGAGGGGAAAGAGGGATAATGGGGAATAACAGGTGAAGGGCCATCTTGGAACACATATAAAGGACACATGGACAAAGCCAAAGGGAGTAGGTTTGAGGGTGGGAGACAGGGATGGGTGGGGCTGAGGTGGGGTGAAAATGGAGACAACTGTACTTGAACAATAATAAAAAAAGAAAATGATGCACTAAGGGAAATTTTTTGAAATATATATATCTAATAAAGGACTGGTATCCAAAATATGTAAAACATCCCTACAACTCAATATAAAGAATACATACATATAACAATTAAAAATGAACAAAACATGTGAACAGATGTTTCACAAAAGAATATACACAAATGGCCAAATGGGCACATCAAAACATACTCATTGTCATTAGTGTTGAAAATCAAATTGGAAAAACAAAGAGATACCACTACATTTTGCTAGAATTTAAAAGACGGATAATAACAATGTTGGTGAAGATAAGGAGGAACTAAAAGTTTCATGCTATTGTTGGTAGGAATGTAAAACAGTACAACTTATTTGAAAACCAGTCTGGAAGTTTCTTATAAAGTTGAACAGACACTTACTCTGTGACTCGGTTAATTTCACAGCTAGGTATTTATCCAAGATGGGTAAACTGATATATCAATACTAGATGCAGCTTTATTCGCAGCAGTCAAAAGATGGAAACAACCTGATTGTCTATCAGCCAATGGGTGGATAAACAATTTATAGTATATCTGCATATAGGAATACTCCTCAACAATACAAGAAATGAAATGAGCTACTGATACAGGAAACAACATGGATAAATCTCAAAAGCATTACAAGTGAAAGAAGCCAAACATAAAAGAGTATATACTAGATGATTCTATGTGTTTGAAATTCTAGAAAGGTATGATAACAGAAAATGGTGCAGTTGGGGGTATTGAAAGCAAAGGGGGAGGGAAAGTTTTAGGCTAATGAATATGTTTTTTCTTTCTTTTAAAAAATGTTTATTTTTAATTTATTATTATTTCTTTTTTAGATAGAGGGGAAGAAAGGGAGGAAGAGAGGGAGAGAAACCTTGATGTGAGAGAAAAACATTGATCAGATCAGTTGCCTCTCTTGCACGCCCCGACTAGGGACCAAACCTACAAACTAGGCATACGTCCTGACTGAAATCAAACCAGAGACCTTTTGCTTTGTGGGATGATGCCCAACCAAGTGAGCTACACTAGTCAGGGCTGTTTTCCTTCTTGATTGCAATGGTTGTGATTATACAAATGGATTTGTTTGTCAAAGCTTATTAAACTCAACTTTTAAAATATGTATGCTTATATTGTAGTAAATATTTCAATAAAGTTAATTTTATAAAAAACATACAAGTAACTTTTAAACATATGAAAATGTTCAATTTCATATAAAGTAAAAATTAAAACTACATTGAGATACTCATTCTCATCTATCATTTAGTGATAATACGAAAGTTTGACAATACATTCAATTGATGAATTTCTTAGGAAACTAGTTTTCTCATACATTGCTGATGAGATAGGAAAAAAAATACAATTTCCACCCAATAGTATCTGGCAAATAGTATCTACCAAAATTACAAATGCACTAACGTCTAACCCCACAATCTCATTTCTGTGATTCTATCCTATAGAAACACTTGCATATACATGCAAAGGACTAGAAACAACCCAAGTGTCCATCAACACGAGACTGGTTAAATAAATTATAGTACATCACACAACAGAATGCTAGACTGACCTAAAGAATGAGGAAGATCTCCTTGTATGATATGGAAGAATCTCCAGGAGCATTTTAGTAAAAAAAAAAAAAAAAAGAAAGAAAGAAACCAAGAAAGGAGAAAATCTGAATAAACATTCAAATAGCTTCTATTTAAATACGTAGGTAATAGAAGGATAAATTAGAAACTAATAAAAATAGTTACCAATAAATGAACTTGCTTTAAATTAGAGCAACACTGGATTCTTTGGGAATAATTTTGGTAAAAGTTACTGAAGTCCTGCCTGGAAATTCCTTCTTTCCTTCTCTCCTTCCTTCCCTCCTTCCCTCCCTCCCTTCCTTCTTTTCTACAAAAAATGAGTTACTTAGCTACAAGGGGATTTTGGGAGACAGGAAGCTACTAGTTCCTTGGCTGAAGTCAAGAAACCCTGTGGCTACAGTTTCTCTGATATCTAAAAAGTCTGGTATATACGACCCAGGGAGTTACAATAAAAACAAATTCAGTGAATGAGATGCCTCAGTAACATGGGCTGTCACTCATCTTAAGTATGTAAGAGGAAAGGCTGCCCCCAAGAGCAGTCTAGCTCCTTGACCTGAATGTGTGAAATAGCCCTGTGGAAAACACATTGCAATCGCCTCTTGCTCAGTTTGTCTTGTCTTTGATCATTGATCACTTTGCCCATTACTTCAGAGGCTGATCTTGCTGACAAGACTAGACACCGTACACACTGAAGCCATGTACCAATGACCCAAGCCCCCGCCATTGGTTGATTCTACAAATCAACTCCATTTTGATGATTAAAGATACCCCAGTTGGTTACATCTTTGTAAAATTCTTCTTTTCTTTAAAGGGGAAGCCCATCATATTCTTCATATTAATTATTCCCTGTGGGGAAGAATTGAGCAGAAATACAGGTTCTGTACCTTAATTTCTTCCTCGACTCTAATGGCTGAGCCATAGAAAAAGACAGGCAATAAGAAGAGAGTAGCAAGTGATCAGCACCAATTGCTCTAATGTACTCTGTAAATCTGTGACTCCCTCAAAAATTGAAAATCAGAAAGAAGAGAACTTTAAAATACCTGTACTTTCTGGTCAGCACCCACAGTTTTCCCAGTGGAGTGGTTTCCAAGTTGCTCACTCTCTTGAGATTCACGAATCTCTCCTTTAAGCCTTTCAACCTTAAATACAAAAGTATTTTAAATACTAAAGTTGGAAGGGTAAGGGACTTGTTTTGTTTTCAAAATATACAAGTAATACATGAACACATTCTTTGTGTAAAAAAAATTCAAACAACACATAGGTATATAGAGTAAAAAGTGCTATTTTCCTTCATATAACCTTATCCCAATAATCCCTTTCCCCTTTCCAGAAGTCACAGTGTTTACAGTATACTGTTCCTGAAGTTTATCTCCCACATATATATGTATACAAGTATATCAGACATAAATATATATCAGCATTAGATATTTAAATTTACAAAGACACTTTGAACAGTCTTTGTTTTTTCATTCTTTCTAATGATTACAGTTTTAAATTTTGATAAAATATACATAACACAGAATTTGCCATGTTGACACTTTTTAAGCGTACAGTTCATTAGCAGTAAGCACATCCACATTATTCTGCAGCCAGCAGCACCATTCACCTTCGGATTTTTTTTAATCTTACAAAACTGAAACTCTACACCCATTAACCAGTAATTCTGTATTCTGCCCTTTCCACAGTCCCTGGCAACCAACATTCTATTTTGACTACTCTAGGTACCTCTTGTAAGTGACATCACACACCATTTGCCTTTTGGGGGGCTTGCTTATTTCAATTAGCATAATGTCTTCAAGTTTCATCCATGGTGTAGCGTATGTCAGAATTTCCTTCCTTTTTCAGGCTGAATAATATTCCATTGTATTTTTATCCATTCAACTGTCAATAAATACTTGGATTGCTTCAACCTTTTGGCAATTGTGAATAACACTATTATGAACATGAGTATAAAAGTATGTGTTAAAGCCCCCTTTCTCAGTTCTTTTGGGTATAAGTCCAGAAGCAGAATCGCTGGATTATATGGTAGTTCTATGTTTACTTTTTAAAGAAACTGCCGTACTGTTTTCCACAGTGGCCATACCATTTTACATTCCCAGCAGTGCACAGGGGTTTTAATGTCTCCACGTCATCATCGACATCTGTTGTTTTCTGTTGTTCTAATAACAGACATCCTAATAACTATTTATTCATTCTTGCAACAAAATTGTTTGAGCACCTGCTATATATGCCAGGCACTGTGTTACAAACATAGAGATACAATTGTGAAATTAATATAAACTAAAATTGAAGGGATATATAATATATCCAGAACTTGGAAGTACACATTAAAATCAATTAATTGCTAAGGAGAAGTGGTTAAAAAATGTAACACAACTAAGGGTGTAGTATTAATAATCTCAAACATATCCAGTATAATAGAATAATAATGTCTATTTGGTAAATGTGTTGAGTGTAAACTATTATCTAAATCCCTGCTAAAAAGAACAGATCATAAACTAACACAATCACAATAAGATTGCTGTTTAGCATAGGTAGTTAAGAGGTATAGAATACACATACTGATAGCATGCATTCAAGGCAAAGTATGGCATTTTCCTGGGATGCTGGAGCCACCAGTACCCGTTCTTAACAATGACCAGTAGGTGATGTGTACCTTTATTGCTCTTCTGCTGGGTTGTTATTCTACACACATTTAAAATAATTCTAAGAACAAACTAAATTAAACAACTTACCACTTCCCCAAGCACTTTTTTTTCTGAGTCAAGTGATCGAACCCGAGTTCTTAAAGCCAGAATTTCCTCATTCAGTCTCTGATTATATTCCTTTGCTTTCTTTAGGTCAACTGAATCTAAAACAGAGGAGAATGGACTCTATTCAACTGGAACAAAGTTTTAATTTGGGGGCATTAACTCTAAAAACTGAGCAAGTGCTGTTTCCTGACTTTTTGTCATGTCTCTGAATCTAACGTCTAGCCCTAGCATATTTGACCAACCTAACAAAACAAAACAGAATGTTTTTTATTTCTCACACCAAGACTAATGAATTGGACTTTTGTGTGTAGGGTTTCCAACAATAGAGGTTTTTCCAGGATCCAGAATTTTAAAACAGTTGAGTCTATCTTCTAGAAGCTAAATGATTTAAAAAAAAATTACCTTCCCAGCTTCCTTATGGTCCTGTCTCTCTTACACACCCCACATACTCCTAGATACTTCTTGTCTATTCATTAACAGCAGGTGCCCTGTAGATGGCTGAAGTAGTGAACTAGGAGCAGTGAAAGAACACATTTACCGTGTTAAAGCAAATTAATTCATCAAAGCCATCTCTCTGCCCATAGCTACACTGCCATTAAAGCAGTGGTCCACTCTCAGCTTAGCACCTAATGTTAAGAACTCGCTCTTTGTGGCACTCATCAGGGTTTCAATAATACAAACTTGCTGCTTGCAACCTTCCTGAATTTGTAGCTGTTCCTTTTTAGTTACTTTCCACTTGTTTCTTTTTCTTTCTCTCTCTCTCTTTCTTTCTTTCTTTCCTTCCTTCCTTCCTTCCTTCCTTCCTTCCTTCCTTCCTTCCTTCCTCCCTCCCTCCCTCCCTCCCTCCCTCCCTTCCTTTTCTTTCTCTTTCTCTCTTTCTTTTTTCTGCTTTAAACTCTTTGTTTTCCTTCTTCATTGCCTGCTTTGTATTTAAGTTGTATTAATTTTTCCTTCTTCATTTTTTCTCCCTCGCTACACTCATTTTTTCTCCTTAGTATGTAATTTTTTTTTAATTTGAAAAATGCTGAAAACACATCAAAAAGAAAATAAATCATTCACAATCCCTACATATGTAATATATATTCACAACTCATATATATAGTCAAAGTATATTGAACTGAATGAACACTTAAGATAGGTAGGAGATATATTAAGATATATATATATATATATATATATATATATGAGAAAGAGAGATAATGCAAACAAGATTTGTTTTATCTTTGGCATATGCAATTTTTTTCATTTTCATTTTTTTAAGATTTTATCTATTTATTTTTAGACAGAGGAAAGGAAGGAGAAAGAGAGGGAGAGAAACATCAATGTGTGGTTGCCTATTACACGGCCCCCTCTTGGGGACCTAGCCTGCAACCTAGTCATGTGCTCTGACTGAGAATCGAACCAGTGACCCTTTGTTTCGCAGTCCGGTGCTCAGTCCACTGAGCCAAACCAGCCAGGGCTTGGCATATGCAATTTTTAGAAAATTTAAATAATGTTATACGTACTGTCTACAGGGTTACTGTCTGCAGGGTTACTGCCTGCAACTTTACCACTTGCAAACATATCATGGATATATTTACAGGACAATCTTTATAAAGTCGTTTTTTATTTCTTATTTGGAACTATTTTTAATTGAGGTATAATTACATGCTATATAACATACATATCTTAAGTGTTCAGTTCAACAAACTTTGACAATTTTATGTGCCTGTGAACTTCCCCCCAACAGATAAAGAACCTTCCCATCACTCCATAAAGCTCCCTCACATCCTTTTCAGTCAGCTCTTGACTCCCGCCCACCCGCACTTCCTGACTTGTATCACCCTAGGCTTGCTTTGCTTGTTCTTGGTTTTCACATAAACGGAATCTTACAGTATACATGTTTTTTGTGTCAGGCTTGTTTCACTCCACATATATTTTTGGGATTTATCTGTGATATATCAATAATTTGATCTTCTTTATTCTTTAGTCCATCTTATTAATGTACCACAATTTGTTTATCCATTCTCTCATTTTGTTCTGCATAGTACACCACTGTACAAATGTGCTAATTCACTTAACCTCGCCATGACTTGGTTTCTTCATCTGTGAAGTGGAGTAGTTATACGTCCTGCTTGGAAGTGTTGTGAGGGTTAGAGGGAATGCTTGTAAAGGGCCTGGCAGAGAAGTAGTAGTAACAGTAATAGTAGTAGAAATAGTAATAATAGCAGTAATGATGCTATTATAATAATTATTAAATAATATTATTTTAAAATATTGTTTAATGTTATATTATTATTTTTTGTATTATTATTAAATATTACATCTGCTGCCCTGGCTGGTGTGGACCAGCAGATTGAACACTGGTGTGCAGACCAGAGGGTTGCAGGTTCCATTCCCGGATCAGGGCACGTGTCTGGTTTGTGGGCCGGGTCCCCCATGGGGGGCGCACAAAAGGCAACCATACATTGATGTTTCCCTCTCTTTTTCCCTCCCTTCCCCTCCGTCTAAATATAAATAAAATCTTTAAAATAAATAAGCCCTGGCTGGCATAGCTCAGTGGATTGAGTGTGGGCTGTGAACCAAAGCATTGCGGGTTCAATTCCCAGTCAGGGCACATGCCTGGGTTGCAGGCCACAGCCCCCAGCAACCGCACATTGATGTTTCTCTCTCTCTCTTTCTTCCTCCCTTCCCTCTCTAAAAATAAATAAATAAAATCTTTTAAAAAAGATATCCTTTAAAAAAAGAATTTAAAAAGAAATATTAAAAAAATAAAAATAATAAAATAAATAAGTAAGTAAATAAATATATATATTACATCTGCTAAAATGACTTACCATTTTCTTTCAGCTTTATCAAATTTTCTTTGAGTTCCTCAATTTCTAGTTGAGCCTTCTCAAGTGCAGTATCTAAAAAAAAAACAAAGCCACAGGGTGGGGCAAAAGCAGGTTTAGAGTTGTTCATATGGAAAAATATCCATATGATATTTGATAATATGATATGATAATTAATAAATAATAATGCAAGAATAAACTCTTTCTCATACTCACAATTGTAAACCTACTTTTGCCATCCCCTGTATTTGTGTTTAGAGCAAATAATTTGTGTAATAATCAAATTCCAAATAACTGGTGGGCCTCCTATCATGTCAGGATGAAAAATCTCCCGGAAGGAAAAGACTAATACAAACCTTATAAGAGGTCATTTCTAATCACAAAGAAAAGGTGCATGGGACAACATCCAGAGAAAGTCAGGCAGAAGCTTTTACGAGTCTTATGGTGGAGTCTCGCAGGATGTGCTTAATTTCTCCAGCAAAAAAAATTGACAATATGTGTGAAATGTCTACCAGGGAAACCCCGTACGGACTCAGTGCTCCAGGTATTCATAGGGGGCTGGTCACAGATACGCGTACATCATCTTCTGCACAGCGCGTAATAAAACTCCAGGCCCTCAGAACAGAAGGAAAGCAGGACTTCGGCATAAACCACACTGTTTGTACAAACAGCTTAGGCACAGCCAGCCACTTTTACATATGACATATTAAAAGACTTGCTAATTCAGCTTCCCAGCAGTCTACTCCCAGTTTACTCACTGTGGAGATAGATTTCACTTAATAGCTTTGGATCTACCAGACCTACCAGCTGCTGATGGTGCCATGTGATTGTGTTCTGTTGTGTCCAAATGTAACTGAGTAATGGGTGTACTGCTTTTCCTTTCTCCTGTATGGCAAGTAGCAAAAACCAGTTCTCACACAGCCAAATCTCTTTTCTTTTTTTAAAAATTGGGCTCATTGGGGTACAATTTGCAGACAGTAAAATTCATCCTTTTAAGTATATAGGTTGACAATTATATACAAGTATGTACCCAGGAGTCCAAGTAGGATATAGAACAATTCTATTTTCTAAAAAGTTTATTTATATTCACTGTTTACAATGCATCCTTTAAAAAATCTCAAGCCTCCTGATATTTTTTTTGTTTTTAATCTCACAGTCAATTTGGCAGAATCATTATTATTTTATACATATAAAATACTTTAGATGTGATCTTAGGGTAAACCATAAATGACATTTGAAAAGAATTAGTCTAATTTCTTCAAAATTGCAAATATAAATATAGAAAGGAGACAATTAAAAATTTTTAAATTTTATACTAAAATAAATTATAGATAAAGCAAAGACTGAAATATAAACAGTCAAACCATAAAAGCACTAAAAAAAGAAACCCAGAGGTGAACATTTTCAATAATGTAGTGATGGAGAAAAGTCTTTACACATGAAAACCCAGAAGCCATAAAGAATAGCTCTGGCCCTGGCCAGTGTGGCTCAGTCGGTTGGAGCATCGTCCCCTATACCAAAAGAATAACTCTGTTAAACATGACCTGACAAATATTAGCATTTCTACACGGCAAAAAAAAAAACAAAAAACAAAACAACCCAACATCACATTTGTAACCAACATAAAGCTCACATGTAATATATATAAAGAACTCCTGTCCTGGCTGGTGTGGCTCAGTGGATTGAACATTGGCCTGTGAACCAACAGGCTGTCGGTTCGATTCCCTGTCTGGGCACAGGCCTGGGTTGTGGGGATGGGGAGTCCCCAGTTGGGAGTGTACAAGAGGCAACTGATTTATGTTTGTTTCACACATAGATGTTTCTCTCCCTTTCTTTCTCCCTACCATCCCCTATAAGTAAGTAAGTAAGTAAGTAAGTAAGTAAGTAAGTAAATAAATAAATAAATAAATAACTTCTTTTTAAAAAAAGAATTGTGCATTTCGTGTTAGGTATGTTATGCCTATGCTTCAATAAAAACTTGTGGACACTGAAGAAAGTGAGGGTCTTTATCAGACTTTCACGTGTTTATCTGAAAAGATTATTTTCTCAAGGTACTCATGTTTCACCTAAAAAAAAGGTCATTACACTTAAAACATGGTAGACTTCTGGTCAATATAGTAGCATAGGTAAACACGGCTTACCTGCTTGCACAACCACATCAAAATTGCAACTATACTATGGAAAAACCATCACTCAGATCTATCAGAAATCAAATTGAAGGGAAGTCGGACAACTATGGAATTAAAGAAACCACATCCATGCAGACTGGTAGTGGGGGATGGAGATGTGAAGCAAGTTGGTCCCACATCCATGTGTGGTGGATAAAGATTTGGGAGAGATATCTCAGGAGCAAGGAGTCCCAGCCACACACCAGGTCCACCAGCCCAGGAAGATAAGTGCCCATAACTTCTGGCTGCAAAGATCAGCAGAGACTAAGTCTCTGGAAGAGACTGCTGTATTCTCAAGCAGTTCCCTTTAAAGAACCCATACATGGACTTGATCAGACTCACTCCCTCTGAGCTCTAGATGGGGGTTACTGCTTGAAAGGCACCAGTGGCATACAGGGAGGAAATGATGTGCTTGACATCAAGGTGAAAGCTGGGGGACAGCTTTCTTCCACTCGGAAAGATGGGCAGAGGCCACTGTCCCTTTTCTGAACCCTCCCCCAACAGCTGGTGGGTACCATAGCTGAGATTCCATCATCTGGCTAACACTGTTTGCCCCACCCTGGAGATCCTCTGAGACTCCATCCCACGCAACTTATGGGCCCACTCAAGCTGTTAACAGTGACTTTTCCATATGAATGGCTGGTTTTGGCTCATGCTCCACAACTTCCTAAAACCTGTCAACCAAGCAACAGTTGGCCTTAGTGAGACCCCAGTTCCCCATACCTCTTACTAACTGGCCATAGGCCTGTCACTAGCAGCAGCCAGCCTAGATTCACAGTTTGGCTTCACCTGGAAATCTCCTAGACCAGCACAAGTAGCAACCATCTCAGATTGTTTTATAGCTTAGGCAGTGTGGTCCTGGACAGAACACAGGTGGGGGCAGAACTTGGCCTATACCACCTGGGAAACCCCAGAGCCTGCACACCCAGTCCGACAGCTACAGACCATGTTAGAGCACCACCACCTTGCCCCTGCACAGCTGATCCTCCATCGAGCGCAGAGGTTGGTGGTCAGTGGTCACAGCCAATCCTTGGAGCAGAATTTACCGTCTAAAAGCAACCAGGGCTCAAATAGGATAGGAGGGTGTAGTCAACACACATAAAAGGTACACCTTGTGTACTCAGCTTGAGTGATAGGGGAGGCTGTGCCGATGGACTCCACAGGACACCTACTATATTAGGCCACACTACCAAGACAGGGAGTCATAGCAGCTCTACCTAATATACAGAAATAAACACAGGGAGGGTGCCAAAATGAGGAGACTAAGAAAATGGCCCAAATGAAAGAACAGTTCAAAACTCCAGAAAAAGAACCAAACAACATAGACATGAGCAATCTATCAAATGCAGAGTTCAAAACAATGGTTAAAAGGATGCTCATGGAATTTAGTGCATTAAAAATATTCAGTCAGAAACAAAGGATACACTAATTGAAATATAGAACAATTTACAGGGAAACAACAGTAGAATGGATGGTCCAACATTCACATCATAGGGGTGCCAGAAGAAGAGAAAGAAACTGGAAATCTATTTGAAAAATAATGAAAGAAAACTTCTCTAATTTGGTGAAGAAAATGGACATGCAAGTCCAGGAAGTACAGAGAGTCCCAAATAGGATGGATGCAAAGAGCCCACCCTAAGACACATCATAATTAAAATGCCAAAGGTTAAAGATAAAGAGAAAATCTCCAAAGTAGCAAGAGGAAAGCAGTTAGTTACCTACAAAGGAGTTCCCATAAGACTGTCAGCTGATTTCTCAAAAGAAACTTCGCAGGCTAGAAGGGATTGGCAAGAAATATTGAAGGTCGTGAAAAGCAGGGACCTACAACCAAGACTGCTCTACCCAGCAAAAATACCACTTAGAATAGAAAGGCAAATTAAGAACTTTCTCAGACCAAAAAAAAAAAAAAAAAAAAGTTCATCATCACAAAGTCATTACTATATGAAATGTTAAAGGGACTTATCTAAGAAAAAGATCAAAACTATGAACAATAAAATGGCAATAAATACACATCTATCAACAACTGAATCTAAAAAACAAACTAGGCAAACAAGAATAGAGACAGAATCATAGATACAGAGAGTGTTTTAATGGTTGCCAAATGGGAGGTGGGTGAAGAGGTAAGGGAATTAAGAAGTACAAATAGGTGGTTACAGAATAGCCGTGGGGATGTAAAGTACAGTACAGGAAATGGAGCAGCCAAAGAACTTACACACATCAGCCATGGACACGAACAAGGTTGTGTGGATTGCCTGAGGGAGTGGGGTTGTGGGGTGGAGGGGGGCAAAGAGGGAAAATTGGGACAACTGTAATAGCATAATCAACAAAATATAATTTAAGGAAAACAAGGTCAGAAATGTTCTTCTGTAAGTACAGCTTACCTAATTTAGTCTGTTCCTTCTCATTCCCTTGCAGTTCATCCACGAGCCTTCGGATTTCCTCATGGGCCATCCTTAACCTCCTTGCTATTTGTTCCACATCTCTCTCTATGCAGTCTTGTGACGTTTCATCTTTTTCTATGTCTTTGTTATGGAACTAAAATAAAAGTATTGTTAGTAATAAAACAAAAAGTATACTCTTATGACACTGCACTATTTCATACATGTTTAAAAACCAATAAAGTGACCAAAAATATTTCATTTATATGCATCTTTTCATTAAGTTGAACCATATAAAGTTGGTGATATTTGATTATTTTTGACCTATAAACATGCCTGTAGTGTGTGTGTTTTTGACTTTGTGTAGGAAAGATTTCACAATATGAGTCTGGGTGATTTTGATACTACATTTATTAATGCTGGTGACAGTAAACAAAGGAAAGATTTAGGGTAGAAGAAGTAACAGGAGAGAACGTAGGCAGAGCTCTGCTTGGGTTCCCTAGAAAAGTTACAGGTAAGGAGTAAGGCAGGGCTGCTGTTAGGTCACTGGAAAGTAAAAGTCAGAGAAAATGGGGGTCCTAGAGAGAGGATCAGTGGGTGAGCCTGGGTCAAGTTGCTGGTGCCCACTGCTCCCCTGGCTGCAAGTCTCCTTGGGACCCTCAGAGTTAGGAACTGTTGTAAAAGGTTCATGTCCAGATCAGGACGTTGGTGTGCTCTACAGCAAGCCTGCCCCAAGTCTTTATCCTGAGGGCTTTTTATCGTGTTTCTGCAGGTGAGAAACTTCACCCGCAGTGGGAGGGCTTTGGCAGGTTATTAAACAGCTTTCCAGGTGTATTTTTAACATGTTGATTTGTCACAATGAGCGCATAGGGGGGTTTGGGGAATATTCTTTGGTCCACTATACTGCTTTACTTTTATCTTGAGCCTGTCTGGCTTTTAATGGGGTTTTTGTTATTTGTTCCCCTGACTTCATCTGTCCTTGGGTTTAGCTGACACAAATGACATTAACTGGGCATCTGTGCTCTATGTCGCAGACCAGGGAAATTTAAGCTAGGTATTCTTTGGTTAGGGAGGAGAGTTATAAACCATTCACTCTCAAGTGTCTTTGGTTAGGGGAGATAAGCTCTTTTCATTCACAAGCTGGCTGTAAGTTGCTCAAACTGTTTGGCCTTGTTTAATTTTCTTGTCTCAGTTTCCCCATTCCACTTACCCAGGAGTTTTTCTAGCTTCTTACCATCCCATTTCAAACTGATCATATTTAAAATACTGTGCTTTACTAGGGAAGTGGGGGAGTGGACTGCATGGAGGGAGATGAAGGAGGAAAACTGGGACAACTATATTAGCAAAATCAATAAAATTTTTAAAAGAAAAATAAATAAAATAATGTGCTTTACATTTTAAAGGACTTCTCAAAAGAGGAGCTCCAAACATATTTGGAAAGAAGTATATACTGTCCCAATGTGATTTTTCCACATTTTCCAAATGTGTATTATATCTTTGCAAAATGCAAGTTTCTTCTTTCTTACTGCTGTGTAATATTCCATTGTGTAAATGTGCCATAGTTTTTTTATCCACTCATCTTTTGATGGGCCCTTCAGCTGTTTCCAAATCTTGGCTATTATAAATAATGCTGCAGTGTACATAGGGGTACTTATATTCTTTTGAATTAGTATTTCAGGTTTCTTCAGATAAATTCCCAAAAGTGGAATTGCTAAATCTTACCTTTTGCAACAGCATGGATGGACCTGGAGAGTATTATGCTAAGTGAAATAAGAGAGTCAGAAAAAAAAGATAAATACTATATGGTTTCACTTATATGTGACATCTAATGAACAAAATAAACAATCAAAATAGAAACAAACTCACAGACACAGAAAACATACCGACAGCTATCAGAAGGGAGGGGGCTAGGGTGAAAAGGTGAAGGGATTAGCAAAAAAAATACTCATAGAGACAGGATAGTGATTATAAGAGGGAAGGGGGCATGGTAAATTGTGACAGAAAAAGACTTGACTTTGGATGGTGAACACACAATACAATTTACAGGTGATGTAGTATAGAATTCTACACCTGAGACCTATATAATTTTATTAACCAGTGTTACCCCAATAAATTCAATAAAAATTAAATAAGTTATGCTGATGTAATATACAGTGTGGTAGCTATAATATTGTACTGCACATCTGTAAGGTGTTGAGAGTAGACCTTAAGAGTTCTCATCACAAAAACTCTGTAACTACATATTGTGACACAAATTAACCAGATTTATTGTGGTGGTCATTTCTTGATGTATACAAATATCAAATCATTATCAGTGCACATGAAACTAATAAAATGGTGCATGTCAATTATACCTTAATAAAAAGTAAACAAAATGGAAAAAATACATAATTTTTTATAAAAAAGTTACTGCCAGAGTTGATTCCTTACATATAATGTCCAAAAACAAGCAAAACTAAACTACTACATACATTGCGTAGAAATGCATGCCTCTGCGGGGAGGACGGGGGCTGTGATCAGAAAGGCATGCGAAGGACCTTAGCGATGTTGCATTCTTGACAGGACCAGTGGCCACACGCTGTTTGCTCTACAAGTGTTAAACTGTAGTTTTGAAGTGTTATAATTTTCTGCATATACAGTATATTTCACAATAAAAATGTAAAACTCTTTGATTTGTGGCATTAAATATCTCTTCATTCTGTTGTCCAACAATAGAGTAAATACATTTTGATACATCCATTCAAAAGAGTATATATGTTGTCAAAAAAGACTAAGGCAAATCTATATGCACTAATACAGAAAGTGAAAACAATATGCATAATAGAATGTATTTTCTATTTAAGTGGATAAAAATTTTCTAGGATACATAAAAAATTATTGGCAGTGGTAGCATGAGAGTGTGGAGCTAAGGATCTGGGGGAGAAGATAATTCATTTCTCATTTAATTTTATAGTGCTTGAATCTTTTTTACTATGTGCTTGGATTAAATCAGAAAACTAACAAATTAAAAACAGATGTTACGTAAAGTATAGTTAGCATATAGATCAGGCCTTGTAATATTCCTTGGGCTTCCAAGTCATCATATGTGGCCCCATTTTGGTTGGAAAGACTCTCTCATCTACTTTATACACAGGTAAATTCAACATTAGCCTATGTAAAACAAAACTAGGGAGGCAATGAAATGTTTACAAGTTATATTTTATAACATTTTATAATAACAAAAACCTGTCAAGTACTTGTTTCAATTCTTTCTGTCCATTATCAGGAAAACTATGACCTAACAGTGAAAGGGTAGATAGGACTAGTCATCCAAGACCTGACCCCAGTGTCAATTTGTTTTATAGACTCCATCTCCTTAATGACTGCTTAGTTCATCTTCCCTCCTCTAGTTATACTCTGAGCCTTGTGTTTGGTTCTCACTATTTAATTAATTATTATATACCTTGCCCTGAAATCCCTGCTCCCAATCTGGCCCCTATCCAATCCATTCTTCCACTGTGGCCAGAGTGTTTTTCTTCTTCTTTTAATTATTTATTTATTTTTAGAGAGAGAAGGGAGGGAGAAAGAGAGAGAGAGAGAGAGAAACATCAATGTGTGGTTGCTGGGGGCCGTGGCCTGCAACCCAGGCATGTGCCCTGACTGGGAATTGAACCTGCGATGTTTTGGTTCGCAGCCCGAGCTCAATCCACTGAGCTACGCCAGCCAGGGCCAGAGTGTTTTTCTTCTAAAACACAAATCAGATGATGTTACTAACCTCTTAAAATCATTTAGTGACTCTTCAGACCATCTATGACCAGTCAATCATTCATATATCCAAACATTTTTATTCTCATAGTACCTTTCAGGACCATTGATGGGTACTATGTCCAAACTCTTTATCATATGAATCCCACATGATGTAGTTCCTGAGATATCTCCAAATACTTTTCTCAGCATTCACTCACATAAACCAGTCTGAACTATACGCTATTTTGTCTTGCCACCACCAAAAATGTCTTTCCCTGTGTCTTCATCTAGATAACATCTACTCAGCTTGAAAATACTACTCAACATCACCACCACTGGAAGTTTTTTACCCGTTCTGACTCAGCCCCTCTCCTGAGTTTTCCTAGTTTCTTTTTTCTTGTGAAAATATTATCTTTTAAAAATATTTTATTGTTTATGCTATTAGAATTGTCCCAATTTCCCCCTTTGCCCTCCCACTCCATCCCCCATTCCCACAGTCAGTTCCACACCATTGACTATGTCCATGGGTCATACATATATATTCTTTGACTAATCCCTTCACCCTTTTTCAAACAGTCCCCACCTTCCCCCTCCCCTCTTATAGCTGTCAGTCTGCCCCATATTTGTGCCTCTGAGTCTATTTTGGTTGTTAGTTTATTTTGTTAATTCCAATTATAAGTAAAACCATATGATATTTGTCTTTCATTGACTGGCTTATTTCATTTAGTATAATAGCCCCCATTTCAATCCATGCTGTTACAAAAGATAAGAATTCCTTTTTAACTGCTGCATAGTATTCTATTGTGCAAATGTACAGCTTCTTTATCCACTAATTTACTGATGTGCACTTAGGCTGTTTCCAAATCTTGGCTATTTTATAATAAATAATGCTGCTATAAACATAGGGTGCATATAATCTTTGAATTTGTGTTTCAGGATTCTTAGGATATATACCCAGCAGTGGGATCACAGGGTCAAATGGCAGTTTCAGTTTTAATTTTTTGAGGAAACTCCACACTGTTTTCTACAGTGGCTTCACCAGTCTGCATTCTCACCAACAGTGCAGTAAGGTTTCCTTTTTTCCACGTCCTCACCAGCACTTGTTTGTTGACTTATTAATGATAGCCATTTTGGCAGGTATGAGGTGATATCCCATTGTGGTTTTAATTTTCATTTCTCTGACGGCTAGTGATGTTAAACATTTTTTCATATGTCTATGGGCCATGTGTATGTTCTCCTTGGAGAAGTGTCTATTTAGGTTCTTTGCCCATTTTTAATTGGATTGTTTGTCTTCCTGGTGTGGAGTCGTATGAGTTCTTTATATATTTTGAAGATTAATCCCTTGTCCAATATATCATTACAACTGTGTTGTCCCATACAGTGGGTTCCCTTTTCAATTTGCTGATGGTTTCTTTAGCTGTGCAGCTCTTTAATTTGATGTAGTCCCATTTGTTTCTTTGTTCCCCTTGCCCTAGCAGATATATCAGCAAAAATATTGCTACGTGGGATATCTGAAATTTTACTGCCTATGTTTTCCTTAGGATTTTTATAGCCTTGTGGCTCATATTTAAGCCTTTTATCCATTTTGAGTTTATTCTGGTGTTTGGTGCATGTTGGTAGCCTAGTTTCATTTTTTTGCAAGTACTAGTCCAGTTCTCCCAACACCATTTATTGAAGAGACTGTCTCTATTCTATTGCATGCTTTTGTCTCCTTGGTCAAATATTAATTAACCTTAAAGGCATGGGTTTATTTCTGGGCTCTCTGTTCTGTTCCATTGATCTATGTTTGTTCACATGCCAGTGCCAGATTTTTAGTACAGTGGCCTTACTGTGTAGTTGGATATCAGGTACTGTGATCCCTCGTTGTTCATCTTTCTCAAGATAGCAGAGGATATTCAAGGCCTTTTTTTGGCTACATACAAATTTTTGGATATTTGTTCTACATCTGTGAATTATGCCATTGGTATTTTAATAGAAATTGTGTTGATTCTATAGATTGCTTTGGGTAGTATGGACATTTTAATGATGTGAATTCTTCCAATCCATGAACACTTGTACTTATTTGTATCTTCCTGTTTATTTCTTCACTGTCTTATAGTTTTCCAAGTATAGGTCTTTTACCTCCTAGGTTAAACTTCTTCGTATTTTATTTTGTTGTTGCAATAGTAGATGGGATTGTTTTCTTAGTTTCTCTTTCTGATAGTTTAATATGGGTGTATTAAAATGCCATCAATTTCTAAGTATCAATTTTGTATCCTGCTACTTTGCTGAATTCATTTATCAGGTCTAGTAGTTTTTTTTGGTGGAGCCTATAGGGTTTGCTATATACAATACCATGCTGTCTGTGAATAATGAGTTTTACTTCCTTCTTTCCAATTTGGATGCTTTTTATTTCTTGTCTGATGATTGTGGCTAGGACTTTCCATACTATGTTGAATAAGAGTGGTGATAGCAGATATCCTTATCTTGTTCCTGATCTTAGGGAAATGTTTTAGTTTTTGCCCATTGTGTATGATATTGTAGTTTTCATACACGGCCTTTATTATGGGAATTGTGATCCTTCTATTCCCACTTTACTGACAGTTTTTATAATAAATGGGTGTTGGAGTTATCAAATGATTTTTCTGCATCTATTGATATGATCATGTGATTTTATCTTTCATTTTGATTATGTGATGTATCATATTGATTGATTTGTGAATATTGTATTAATCTTGCACCCCCAGGATAAATCCCACTTGATCATGGTGAATGATCTTTTTGATGTATTGCTGGATTCAGTTTGCTAATATTTTGTTGAGGATTTTAGTATCTCTATTCATAAAGGATATTGGCCTACAGTTTTATTTCTTTGTTATGTCTTTACCCGGTTTTGGAATTAGGAGAATACTGGCCTTGTAAACAGAGCTTGGAAGTCTTCTGTCTTCTTGAATTTTTTGGAATAGTTTGAGAAGGATACGTGTTAGTTCTTCTTTGTGTGATTGGTAAAATTCGCCTGTGAAGTCATCTGGACTAGGACTTTTGTTTGCTTGGAGTGTTTTGAATGCTGCTTAAATTTCATTAGTTGTTACAAGTCTATTCAGGTTTTCTGCTTCTTCCTGATTCAGTTTTAGAAGAATGTGTCTGTAGAAATTTATCCATTTTGTCCAGTTTGTTCAATTTCCTAGTATATAGTACTTCATAGTACTATAGGAAGTTCATAGTACTTCCTTACAAACCTTTGTATTTTTGTAATATCAGTTGTTACTTCTTTTTCATTTCTGATTTTAATTTGTCCTCTTTTTTTTTTTCTTGATGAACCTGGCTAAAGGTTCATCAATTTTGTTTACCTTTTCAAAGAACCAGTTCTTGGATTCATTTATCTTTTGAATATTTATTTATTTATAGTCTCTATGCCATTTATTTCCACTGTGATCTTCATTATTTTCTTCCTTCTAATCATTCTGGGCTTTGTTGTTGTTTTTCTAGTTCTTTTAGGTATAGGATTACATTATTTATTTGAGATTTTTCTATCTCTTGAGGTAGGCCTGTAATGTTATGAACTTCCCTCTCAGGACTGCTTTTGCTGTGTCCCATAGGTCTTGGGTTGTGTGTTCATTTTCATTTGTTTCCAGGTACTTTTTAACTTCTTCCTTGATCTCATTGATGACCCATTCATTATTTAATAGCATGCTATTTAGCCTCCATGTTTTTTAATGTGAGATTTTTTTTAAGGTTGACTTCTAGTTTCATGCCATTGTGATCTGTGAAAGTGCTTGATATTTTTCTTGAATGTGTTAAGACTTATTTTGTGTCCTATCATTTGGTCTATCTTTGAGAATGATCCATGTGTACTTGAGAAGATGTGTATCCTGCTGCTTTGAGATAAAATGTTCTGTATCAATTAAATTCATTTGTTCTAGTATGTCATTTAAGGTCACTGTTTCCTTGTTGATTTTTTTGTTTGGAAGATCTATCCATTGGTGACAGTGGATTGTTGCTATCCCCTACAGTGACTGTATTACTGTTGATCTCTCCCTTAAAGTCCATTAAGATTTTCTTTATATATATAGGTGCTCCTATATGGGTGTATATATGTTTACAAGGATTATATCCTCTTGTTAGGTCGATCCCTTTAGTATTATGTTGTGACCTTGTCTCTGGTTATAGCCTTTGTTTTAAAGTCTATTTTGTCAATATATGAATTGCTATCTCAGTTTTTTTTTTATCTCCATTTGTATGGAATTTTGTTCTTTCCCTTTACTTTCATCTTGTGTAAATGTTTTGTTCTGTGGTGGGTCTCTTGTAGACAGCAGATATGTGGGTCATGTTTTCTTATCCATTCAGCTACCCTATGCCTTTTGACTGGAGCATTTAATCCATTTATATTTAAGGTTATTAGCTACAGGTACTTTGCCATTTTATTCCTTTATACCTATGTATGAAGCTTTCTTCTTAAAACAGTCCCTTTACTATTCCTTGCAATGCTGGTTTGGTGTTAATGAACTCCTTTAGCTTTTTTTTTTCTTTTGGTCTGGGAAGTTCTTTGTTTTGCCTTCCATTTTAAATGGTAGTCTTGCCAGATAGAGTCATCTTGGTTGCAGATCCTTGCTTTTCACCACTTTGAATACTTTATACCAATCTTTTCTGGCATGAGGTGTTTCTATTGAGAATTTACTTGACAGTCTTATTGAAACTCCCTTTTGGGTAACTGACTGTTTCTCTCTTGCTGACTTTAAGATTCTCTTTGTTTTTAAACTATGACATTTTAATTATGATGTCTTGGTGTGGGTCTCTTTGGATTAATCTTAATTGGGACTCTCTGTGCTTCCTGAACCTGTGTGACTTTTCCCTTCACCAGGCTGGGGAAGTTTTCTGTCATTATTTTTCAAACAGGTTTTTTATCCATTGCTCACTTTCTTCTGCTGGTATCCCTAGGATATGGATATTGTTATGTTTCATGTTGACCCAAAGTTCCCCTAAACCCTCCTCATTCTTTTTAAGTCTTTTTTCTTTTTCTTGCTCTGATTGGGTGTTTTCTACCTTATCTTCCAAATCACTGATTCAGTCCTCTGCTTCATCTAGCCTGCTTTTCATTCTCTCTAGTGTACTCTTCATTTCAGATATTGCACTCTTCATTTCCATGCTTTTTGTAGTTTCTAGGTCCTTTTCCATGGTGATGTTGTTCCCATTAAGTTCCTTGTAGTTCCAAGTTCCTTGAGCATCCTTATAACCATTACTTTAAACTCTGTGTCTGATAAAGTGTTTGCCTCAATTTCATTTAGCTCTTTTTCTGGAGATCCCTCCATTTCTTTCATTTGGGGGGTGTTTCCTTGACTCCCCTTTTTAGCTGAGTCTTTTTGTTTGTTTCTATGTATTAGATCTGCTTTGACTCCCTGTGTTCATGGAGTGGCCTTATGAGATAGCACTCCTATGGGACCCAGTGGTGCAGTCTCCGTGATCTCCTGGGCTGGATGCTCTAGGAATGGTCCTTGTGTGAGTTATGTGGGCTCTCTTCTTATATTTGGGTCTTGATTGTTGTTGGCCTGTTTATTGGTCTCCCCTCTGGCTGGCTGACTGCCAGGCTCAACCCCCACCACATCTTGTATGCTGTTGTACAGGTCCTGACAGATCAAAACAACACAAAAACCAGAACCAAAATAAGCAAAAAAAGTCTCCAACAATAACAGCAAAATCAACAATAGAGCAAAGAATAAAAATGGAAAAAGAAATAGAACAATAAAAGAAAAAAAGGAATATGAGAAGACTAAAGAAAAGAAAAATGATTATAAGGGTAGAGAAAGAAGAGAAACAATAAGAGTAAACAATAGAAAGAGGAAATAGCCAAAAAAGAACAAAGAAAGGGATAGAATAAAAAATAAGAAAAAGAAAGAAGGAAAAACGGAGTAAGGAAAAGGAAGAATAAGATGAGAGATATGAAAGAAATATTAAAAAATTGAAGAAAAAGAAATTATAAAAAGGTTGAAAAAATAACAAAAATAATGTAAAAGAACAAAGTGGAATTCATCTCAGCAAAGTTTAGTGATTGCTTGCTGGGTTCTCTTTGGATATAGCTCTGATGTTGTCTGAAGCTGGTGTAAGCCAGTGCTGTCCACATCTAGCCCTCAGCAGCCTGTTCAAAGTTACAAGCAATCCACAGTTTGTGGCTGTCTCCTCTGGGCCTGGCTGTACCCAGGATGGCCATGATGTGCTAGAAGGCTGGTTTTTATCAGCACAGGGCCAAGGTGTGGGCCAGCTGATGACCAAAGGCACTGCAGGACCTACCTCCACTAATCTCTACCTGCTATCATTCTTAGTCTAGCCACTGATCTGTTTCTGAGAGGGCTTCTGGTGGAATCAGGAGGATTCGATGTGACCCTTGGATCTCCTGAGGGAGGTGCTGTTCATACTTCAGGGAAGGTTGTGGATGTGTTCTCCTATCCCCACACCACATGTCTGAGTCTGTCCCAGATTATTTCCCTGAACTAAGTAAGGTGGAGCCCATAGTAGCAAAGTGGGTGGGGGTTGCAGCACCCAGTGTTTGGGTTTGCCCAAAACTAGGAGGGTGTTTCTGTGGCTCTCCCATGATGGGGAAGCGCCAGTTTGGTTCCTAGGAAAGTGTATGAAATGGCTGTGCCCTAAAGCCAGTCTCTGACACCCCGAGTCTGCCTATGTTGCTGTCTCCTCAGCAGAGATTAAGATCCAGGCTGGGGGAAAAGTAAGAAAAAAAAGATGCAGGGTGGGGTGAACAGGATTACAGGGAGTGAGCTGAGAAGTGACCCACAGGGTGGGGTAATCATTTTTCCACTGGGGGGGCTTGCTCTTCTAAGAAAAATGGCTGCTGCAGTCATTTTTCAAGGTACGTCCCAGCATAGGGAACCCAGTAGCCTTTCCCTGCGTGTCTCCCCAAAACCTCCCACTACAGAGTCTCCTCAGATGACGCTGCCCACACTGCTCACCCTTCACCCGAGCCCAAGGTGAGTGGCTGAGAATCAGAAACCCGTGCTTTGGTCCCCTTAGGAAAAAATAATAGTGTCTCTGTCTCCAGTGAGCTGAGTCTCTCCCTGGCAAAAACCCTGCAGCCTTTCACTGCTGGATGCTATGTGGGCAGCTGATCCTGACACTGGTGCTCAGTGCTTGTGAGCCTGGACCGTGGTCCAGGCTTTACTCCTCTCAGGGGGAAGCTCCCACTGCTGCACTGCACCTTGGCCTGCTGCCTGTGGAAGTGGTGCAAGCCCTTTGCACCCCTGCCCTTCCTACCGGTCTCGAGGTGGTTTCTGCCTGTCCTTGGTTAAGGGTCTCCTCTTCAGGTAGTCTTCAGTAGTTTATTTCAGGTGGCTGTTCTCCTCTTCATTTTTAGTTCCAGTTTGGTTCTGGGGTGGTATGAGAAAGATCCTCCTAGTCCACTGCCATCTTTCTTCTAGATGCAGGTTTTCCTAGCTTTCTGTGCCTTCCTTTCTCATAGTACTTTCCACACGGAACTACAATGGCTGGTTTATTCCTTTCCCTCACTAGCTTGTTCCTTGCAGTCCAGATCATGTCTATATGTCTAATTTCACTTTGTTTCTACATCCACTAGCACAAAGCCGGAACATGGTAAGTTCTCAATAAATAATAACAATAACATTCATTAATGTGTGAGGTACTACTCTAGAGCTTTATATACATTTATTTCATTTTCATGATCATCTTGTAGAGTAGTTAAGTTGATCCCAGATTTTATAGATGAGAAAATCAATGCTCACAAAAGTTAACTAACTTCCTCAAGGATGAAGGAAGACCACCCAACCTAAAACCTGTATTCTTACTTACTGTTAGGACTGGCCTTCTGATGTTTTAATGAATGAATGATTAAATGAACAAATGCATTTTTAAAACTGACTGCCTCTTATTCAATTATCTTGTTAATTTTGGAGTACCTGGGGAAATTCCTTCTGTAGGTTATTGCTCAGACACCTCTGTGGCTCTGGCTTTGAGTCCCCAAGTGCCAGTGTACTCAAGAGCTTACTTCTCTCTACCCGTAAGAATGTAATCTGTTCACTGGGGCTACTCAGAGCTATTTCGGAGCCTTCTTGATGCAACATTTCTTCAACCTCCTTTATTTGTGCTTCTGCTAGGAAGAAATAACAGAAACAAACTTAAAAGAAATGCAGTTAAATAACTACTCTATAAGATGTTAAATGAATTCTTAATTAGATAACAAATTAATTTTTTAAATAAGCTATAACACTACTATGCTTCTCCCCATCTCTTTGGGGTATTTGCAAACTTTCAAAATTATAACAAAAAAGTAGTGGGAGAAGTTCTCAAAAGCAGTAGATGTTCTTGCTACTTGCAGAAATTTAAAATGTGTTCTTGTATAACTTTAAAATTTGTTTATTGAGTGCTTACTATCTGGCAGGTATTATACTAAGTATCTGAGATAAATTTATCTTATCTAATCCTTACAATGACCCAATGATATAGGAATTATCCTTTTATGAGAGGAGGACTCAGACACCAAGAAACCAAATAACTTGCCCAAGGTGACTCAACTAATCCTGCCAAATTCTTGGTGATTTCAATATTCTAGTACCCTGCCTTGTCTGTCCTTCCACCAGCTAACTTCTAAAGATCTAGTCCACTACCCTATTTCGGCTACCTACTCCACAGTCATTCCCTAGGCGTTGTCATTAGCAATAACTGTAGCCTCTCCTTAGTCTCAACTGCAAGCATCCTATTCTCCAATTATTCCTTCCTAAGTATTTCTAGTAGCATGATTTCAACAAGTTTTCAAACATACTAAAAACTACAATCCATTGACTTTAAACACTTCTCAATGTTCCTTATCCCACTCCTGTTCTCATTTAGTTTCTTACCCAGCTTAGATTTTACAGTCCATCATTATAATCACTCCCTTGAAAACACTCATAACTCCCTTGCCCCTGTTTCCTTCCATTATATTTGGTTGGCAAAACTCCTCTGTTTAAATCCAGTTCTCCAACTCTTTTGCACCTCACTGCAGAATCTGAACGTGGCTGGATGAAACTGCACAGCCAGTGCGGATTGGTTTTACGTTAAATTCATGATCTCAGGCGAGCTCCTACTTCTGCCTAGCAATCCTCCTGCATTTCCCTGGTCATCTCCCTCTCGTTCTCTAGAGACCTAGACCATTATTTAATTCCTTTCTCTACTCAAGTCTCCAAACCTTTCCCATCCTCACTATCTGCTGAATGCACTGCCTCTTATTTCATGGAGAAAAAGAGAAGCACTCTGAAGAGAACATCCACAAACCCCTCTTACCAAATCTGCCAACTCCCACATACTCTTCCCTCTTGTGAGTTTAATGTACATATCCTTGCTTCTAAGGCCAGCCCCTCCCCTTGTGCACTGGATCTCATTCCCTCTTATCTCAAAGATAATGCTCTTCCAGTTGACTCCTCTCTCTATTGTCTCATCAAGCTTTCTTCCCAGCTAAGCATTAAAACCATCTTAGAGACATGCTATGTATCCCATTAAAAACAACAAAAACAATTCAACAAAAACCTTCCTTCAACCTCATCGCCCCCTCTAGCTTCTGTACCATTTCTTCACTATTCTTTACAAGCACAACTTCAAGAAGGAATTGATCATAGCGATGTCTCCTCTTCCACTCCTACCACTCCAATCAGGCTTTCAGATCCACCATCCCACAGAAACAGCTCTCATCAAAGTACTAATGACCTCCACGTGGCCAGATCCAACGGCCCATATGTGTCCTCATTCCACCTAGCCTACTAGTGGTATTTGACCCAGTTGTCCACATCATTTTCTTAAAACACTTTTGTCACTTCTCTTCTGAGACACCACACTCTGCTGGTTTTCCTCCTATTTCAAGAGCTACTCTTTCTTGGGCTCCTTTGCGGATTTCTCATCTTTCTAACCTCTAAACACTAGAATAAGCCAGCTCTGAATCTTCTTTTCTTCTTTTCTCTCCCTAGGTTATTTCCTATAATCTCGAGGCTTTAAGTATTAGCTATGTGCTGATGACTCTCAAATGTGCGTCTCAATTGCACTGACTTGCCAATACATACATAATTGCCCACTTGACACTTCCGCTCGGATGTCTACTATAGACCTCAAAATTTCCATGTCCAAAAGCAAACTGTCTCCCAGAAATGGCACCTCCCATATTCTTTCCATCTGAACAGTTAGGAACTGCACTATTCTAACTGCTCAAACCAAAAAACTTTAGGTTACCAGTGATTTCTCTGCTTTTCTCCCACCTGACATTAAATGCATTATCAAATCATATTATCTCTGCCTTCAAAACATAATCCTTTATATAAGCACTTCTGATGTGATTGACATGTATTCCTAAAAAGAAAAACAACTTCTATTTCATAAAACTGTTCACTAAAAATAATAGAGCTTATTGAAACACATTCTATAGACCACTCACAACCTTTGTCATTGTGTAACTGGAGTGCTATAAAAGACATTAACAATCATAATAATTATAGTGGTACATTTAAAGAGATATGTCAAATTCCTAAAAAGTAAAGGAATACTACAGTAAGTATGAAAATGTGTTTTTTAAAAAATCATCAAGCTCGCTTTAGGGAGTTGAGTCTGCAGAGTTACGGAAACGAATTCAGAATGCACAAAGATCAGGGATATCTTTGCAATGAGCACTTCCAAGGCAAAAACGCATGGCCAAATTGAGCCCCAAAGAATGGGGGATGAATGGACTTTATGAAGAAATTTCAAGGCTTGCTGGTAGCTCAAATCATTAACATACTGGGGAAAATTGTCTATAAACTTCCACATTATAATGACATCTTTCCCCTATTTACCAATTTTTCGTGAGCTAATTAATACTGACAACAAGACAGACAGTATCTCCTGTTTCTGGCAGTGACCCCGGAACAACTCTCCCGCTGAGAGTAACTAAAAATGCTGGGAGAGGAGAAGTAGATTTGAGGGTTTAAATTCCCACTTTTCAATGGTCACCAAATAAAGCCTGTGCTGCGAACAGTCAAAACAACAACAACAACAATAGAAATCATGCTGAAAGAAATTAAAGAAAACTCTTCAAATGCAACCATTCTATGAACTAAAATAGAATGCAAGCTTTTAAACAGCAGGAGAAAATTCAATATACCCAATGGAAAACAAGGGGGAGGAAAAAAAAAGAAACGAGAGCATGGAAATACGTCCTATCACTAACTTGACCTTCCCTGTACCTGAAAGTCACAATAAAGAAAAAATCTGTCCATCATCAAACCCTCGTAAATAAAGCTCTAAAGGGAAAAAAAGGAAAATGATCCCAAGTGAAATATCTGAGATGCAAGGGAAAATACTGAGCAGAGAAATAAGAAATACATGGTGAATATAATCATTGACAACATACAACAATACTAATCTGGGGAGCTAAACAAAGTAGAGTCATAACATAAAAGGTCCTATCGGTATCTTCCCTTATCACTTTAAAGTACTTAATAAATACTTCCAAGTCCTTGTTATGCTGGGCACTGATAGGGCAGGTGCTGTGGGGGACACAGAAGCCGCACTGAGACTAGGACATGATCTCCGTCCGCCCCAGGGGAGTGACACAGGCGATCACGACACCACGACACCACGTGGAAGGGCTGCAGTAGGCGTTGGAGGAAATAACCATTCTGCACTCTCTCACACACATTTCCGAGTATTTCAGGCTACATACTTTAAAAACGCAGGCAGAAAATACATCTTAAACATTACATGTACTTTGTAGAGTGGAGGACATGTAGTATTTTCCCCCTTCCTTCCACTTTTATACATTTCTCAAATTTCCTAATTGTCACATATTAATTTTTATAATTAAAATTGCATTTTTACAAAAATAAAAATTACCCTGTTTGAGTTGGAGCTCTCTGAACTCATGTCTGAGATGTTTGCTTTTGTTTTCACAACCATGAGAAAGTGATTCTCTTCCCTCTGGCAAATTACAGACATGGTTTGCATAATTTCCCACCTAAAAAGAAAATAATACATTTCCTTACTTTTGTCCATGGTTCATATTTTAACCCATATTAAAAGTCTATTAAGTGAAAGAGCCATTAAGAGATCACCCTACTAATGGGTCTACAATCTGAGAAATAGACAGAAAACTCAGCTCTCCTTAAGTGCGGGTCTCTCTCCCTAAACGTGGTATTAGGTTACCAGACACCATTTCCCATAGATATGATGACATGTAACCACAAAGTTTATGACACAGTCACTATCTGTAATATTTTTACCACGAACATATCAGGTTTCAAAGCAAATTTCATCTATGGTTTAGAAGACACGGTCATGATACCCATGAACAGTGAAAAACCTACACAATGATTATGTGTATATTCTTATGCTAAAACTGAATAACCTGTCTGAATGTTAATAGGAGAGTCTATTGAAATAAATTGTTGAGTATTCTTTAAAGATAGTTTCTGGTTAATATGGAGGCTTCACAAAAGGTACTTTTGTATGGCTTGTAATGACAGATTGAAAGCTAACTATATGCTCTAGGCACTGCTGTGTTAAGGACATCGAATTCCAGGTGGGGTAAAAGTAGGTTTACAGTTGTGAGTACATGAAACAGAGTTTATTCTTATATTATTACTTGTTAATGATCATATTATTTTTTATACCAATAACTGTAAACCTACTTTTAACCCCCCCCGTACTTAGTTTTCAGCACAGTCCTATGGGACTATAATGCCCCCACTTTACACATGAGGAAGCAAGCTGACAGAGGCTGAGTTAGTCTTGTCATGCAAGGAATACGGGGAAGAGCTGGACTGCATGCTCAGGTGGGCCAGAAGGCTTAGAGGTAGACTACTAAAATAACTGAATTGTGTTTTGCTGAACTGTTTGAATCCTATTGGACAACTCCTCAGAATATGAATAAAGAGCTGAATGTTAGGTCTGGGAAGCATGGTTCATTTGGTTGGAGGGTCAGCCCGGAAACTGCAAGGTTGTGGGTTCGATTCCGGTCAGGGTGCATACCTAGGTTAGGGTTTGGTCCCTGGTCAGGGCATATCTGAGAAGCAACTGATTGATGTTTTTCTTGCATCAATTCAATGTTTCTCTTCTTCTCCTTCCCTCCTTCCTTCCTTCTCTCTCTAAAATCAATAAGCATGTCCTCAGGTGTGGATGATTGAAAATAAAAGAAGCTGAATGCTATAGAAGGAAAAGAGGATTACAGTCTAGCTTTATAACTTCCTGGTAAGCTTCAGTTTCCTCCTCTTTAAAATGGCAGGAAGAATAAAACCTATTTCTAATAATAATAATGCTTGTTAGGTGCCAAGTAGGCGTGTGAAAGGGTTATTCATATTCCCTGTGTGAAATACCTCAGAAATACCTTTGAACAAACTATTATCATTTTCAAGCTCAAAATAATCAAGTTACTTGCCCAAGGTTACACAGACAGTTCCAAAGGTCATTTTTCGCCCCACCTGCCTCATGGTAGAGTTCATCATCTAATGTGCCCTACAGCTCTTGTTCTGAAGGAGCTGTATTCCTTTTTAAGACTTTGGAAATAAGACTGTCCTTTAAGAGTTAAATTTTAAAATCAACAAGTAACCCATCTGAACTGAGGTGTGGAAACGGCAGAGTGATGCTTCCTGAGCAACCTGAGGGAGTTAACTCGTTTACAGAAAGAACATGTCCGAGAGGAGGCTGATCAGTACTGTAAACATCAGAGGGTGGTAAGAGCCAAAAGCTGTCATTACTTACTCATCTAAGGGCTGGGTACCCTGGTCCTAGGACATAACAGGTTAGAAACAAGGGCAGATATAGATAGCCCTGGCTAGTACAATAAAATTTTAGAATCATTTGTTCACCAAACTCATAATTACATTAAAGTGTGGCTTCTTATCCTATGTAGCGTGCCTGGAGGGAGCGAATGCATCAGGCAACAGGACATGTGTGACTGGTTCCTCTGGCAATTATATTTCTGTCAGTTATTAAGCTGGTATCTATTTCTCTAAAACCTTCTCTGTGAGTTAATACACGAGTACCTTTGAGAAGCAGATCCACTGAGGTTTCTAAACCAACAAGCAAGAGAGTCGGCTAGAGGATCAGTTACTGAGACAAGGAGGAATTTGCCAAGAAGATGAAAGCTACTATGAACAGATCTATCTGGATGTTCGACCAGTCATCCTGCATGTCTTCCATTAGAAATCAATACAGACTGGTGATATACAGGGTCCGACACAAATAGCACCCCTTTTTAGTATAAAACATTTTATTGGAAAATCATAAGCATGTAATTCTGTAACATAACAATATCACACTCAAGCACACCATATGACATTTTAGGTGAAATGTTTACGTTAAAACTATAATGTATTATGCCCATATTATCACCCTACCAACCACACTCAAGCAGGTGTTACTTCTGCTGGACCCTGTATTTCATGAAAAAAAGTACATGTGAGTGCTTTGCAAACTACGGTGATGTTCAAATGTTGCTTTTGAACGTGTTAACTTAATGGACAATGAACAAAACCACAGGTATCTTAAAGCTTTATGTCATTAGCTCTTACTTCTTTCATGTCTTCCATGCCTTTCACTGAAAGATCTTCAGGATTTCTGGAAGCAGTCCTCAGCACGTCTCACTGTACTAGAACAGGCGCCAGACAAAACAGAGTTGCTCTTCTGTAGTAGCATTCAACTCCTTCTCGAGATGGCGAAGGACACCCTCTAACTGAACTTCTCCCTTGAGAGAAGAGAGAGGCATGTGTGGACGTACACACACACTATGTGAGCTGAGCATGCTCTGATGTGCATAAACAGGGTTGGGCAAAAGTAGGTTCATAATAATAAATAATACGATATTTAATAAATAGATAAGAATTCTGTTTTCATGTACACACAACTGTAAACCCACTTTTGCCCACCCTTGTACGCATAACTGTTGTGTTATCCAGTTGTAAAAAGCACTTACATGAAATAGCTAACAACACACAAGAAAATCAAGGCCTTGAACAGCTGTATATCTTCTAAAATAAAAAAATGACATGACGCATATAATGCAAATCTATGAGAGTATTTGTAAAAAGACAAACTTCTCTGTCTGCCAAGTTCTGAGGTTTGCCATTTAATAATCTGCAAATCTCCCAAAGGCCCCTTGCCATGTTATAAATTCCAAGGAAGCCTTTGTTTCCTCTGGTGAATATTTGGAAATAAAAGGACTCCTCTGGAAGCTACAGAGCCCACTAATTCTATACTATCAATGAACTATTTAGCTTGCAGAACAGGTCTTAACCATTCCTGAATGCCTCTTAAGTCATGCAGCTTACTTCTAAAACTCCTAACACTAAGCCTGCCATCAATATTGTCTTTAATTTTTTTAAGTTGAAAGTAGTCATGCTACTACACAGTGGGTAAAAGATGAGTATCTGCTGACTGAGCACTAGACTGAGAAGTGGTATTGTGTTACTAGGACCATTATGCATTAAGACTTGCTGTTATACTCAAACACAACTGCTAACCAAGTTGATTTACCTAAATTGTAGTGATAAGTGTAGTTATTGTTATAGTGCAATTAGTCCACATAATTACTGGGTTGGCCAAAGTCTGTTTAGTTTTTTCTGTACAATAAAAGACGTTTTTTATTTTTACAAATAACTTCAGTGATTTGGATATTTTGAGGATGTCACCTATCTCCCGTATGGTATAATGTTGACTCTTCTCAGTTAATGTCTCGATTCGATCGCCATCAACTTCAGTGGGTCTACTTGACCGTGGAGTATTGTCCAGTGAGAAATCTCCAGCACAAAACTTCGCAAACCACCTTTGACACATTAAATCAGTCACACACCTTCTCCATACACTGTGCAAATCTTGTTTTACATTTCCATTGTGTTTCTATCTTTCTTGAAATAATAAAGCATAATATGCCAAAAATGTTGCTTATTGCATCTTCAATATTAAAATGGCTCCACGAAAATTCACTGATTTGGATTAATTTTTTTTAATGCATGCTGATATGACAGCTGGTACAATACAATTTAACAAAATTGTTTCAAACAAAGTTAAAGACACTTAAGTGCAAGTAGAGCCATCTTACAAAAAAACAAACAAGCTTTTTGGCCAACCCAATATATTGTTTTGCTTTTTTAACAGCAAAACTAGATCTTTATTATTTTTCTTCTTTCTTGCTGAGTCTTCCAGAGTCATTATTTTCACATCAACAATTTTGTGGAAAACATTTAGAATTTTAATTATCATCTGATTTTCACACCGAAAGAAAAAAGGAGCCATATCTGAATCTTTGTACCCCGTGTCTTCCCCATGACTTACAGCTAAAAATCTTCTCACACTTTTCCCTATCTCACCCCCATTGTCCGGTTCCCGCTTATATCCTCCCCCTCCCTCCAAGGTCTCTGAGCACTATTCAGTTACTTGTGGTTTGAGTCCTGGGTATCATATTGCCAAAGACACCAGGTGTATAAAGTATCCTATGAGGCCTATTTGCTAATATGCAAAAATTCTCATAATATAATGATAACAATGTTAAAGAATTACAAGTATGAAAACCAAACACACAAAGACTGGAAGCAAATATGTCAAAGTGTTAATACAAGTTGTGAGAAACAGATGAGATTGTGAGTTGTTAGAATTATTAAAGCTTTGTACTGTGGGTTGCTTGCCCCCAGAGAGCAGCATAATTCCTCCCTCCATATTGTAGGGGGAAGTAGGACCGTCTCAGAGGAAGATGAAAGGAAAAGGGGGCTGGAGATATTGAGAATACCTTTGGACCCCTGGCTTCTGGGAGATCTGAAGGTATTGGAGGTGAGCAGAAATGTAAAAAGCGGGGGCTTGTGGGTCACGAGGACAGTGTAGGCTGCAGATCAACACCCAAGTGCATGATTCGTCCAAGCTCCTAGACCAGTGCACACTCCCAGAGCCAGTGATCTTTAGTCTCCATTCTGCTTAGTCACCCGTCCCCACAGCCACATCCGAGCCCTTGTCATAATCTGAACTGCTGTTGAAATGCTGCACTCGTAAACCGCAAACGTCCCACTCTGTCCCCTGCTTTCTGTACTTCCTGCTCTTTCTTGTGTGTGTGTGTGTGGGGTAAACAAATGAAACCTAAAATTGACCATTTTAACCACTTCGTAAGTGTAGAATTCACCTCCTTCTGCACAGAAGACATCTCAATTTTTTGACCAGTCACACAGCTGCCTACCTTAATGTTAGATACAGCCTTGTAACTAAGTTCTGAGCTATGAGATGTACATGGAATTGTGTGACACCTCTAGGAAGCATACTTAAAGGATCAGAATGCCCTCTTTCTCACTCCTTCCTCCTTTCTACTGGCTGAATTGCAGACAAAATAGCTGAGTCTGCGTGGCCATCCTGGACACCATGAGGTAGAAGCCACATGCCTTGTGACGTCAGCCATTAGGATGATATACTATCATGAGAGAAGAAATCTAGGTCTCTGACTATTTCAATATGCTGCCCTGTCAGTTCTGGACTGCTTTCTTCTTGACTTTTACATGAGAGAAATAAATTTCTACCTTTTCAAAAGCATTATTATTTTGAGCTTTCCGAATTTCACAGTCAATCAATCCCAACTACTAATGGAGGGTACTAAAAGAATAAGATACAAGGGCACATGCTGCAAACTAAACATGGCTATATTGGAATTGGACATGGAACTGGACAGCCATTACCAGTCTACCTTGACCTATGAGGGCTTCATCTCTGGGTTTCCCTGTGAATCAGCCCATATTAAATTGCTTCTCTACATGGCTGGACTTCCTCTGCTTGCTCATCAGCAGTAGTGCAAAAAGACATTCAGATCCTAAATGTATGCTACTTTTTAGATCAAGTCATTTCCATTCTTTTAGTTCAAATTTGTGAAAAGGAGACAATTATTTGTTGCTCACCTAATGAATTGTGCCCCCCTCTCTGCAGTTAGTTGTATAATCCCCATTCAATCAATTGTGGCTGGAGTGGTTTAGAAGAAATAGTACAAATACGGCCACCAAAGCAAGGATTTGTGGAGAGGTACACATTCCAGAAAGAGGATGTAGGCTAGAAATGCAATATAAAATGAGTCTACTGTTTAAGACCAACGCATAGCCATTGTCTAGTGAACAGCTCAGTTTGAACAATCTGCTCCTCTCTTACACCTGTTCCTGTACCTGTATTCCACAGTTAATAAAATAACCATTACTAGAGTTTCCCACCATGGCGGTGTTGCTCAGTGGATTCAGTGACGGACTGAAAACTGAAATGTTGCCGGTTCAATTCCAGGTCAGAGCACATGCCTGGGTTGTGGGCCTGGTCCCCAGCTGGGGGCGTGCAACAGGCAACATGTGTCTGATTCATGTGTCTCCCAAACATTGATGTTTCTCTCCTTGTCTTTCTCCCTCCCTTTCCCTCTCTCTAAAAATAAATTAAATCTTTGAAAATATATACAGTTTCCCAAGGCCCTGTCCCTGTAGCTCAGTTGGTTAGAACATCGACCCAATACTGCAAGGTTGCAGGTTTGATCCCTGGTCAGGGCACACACAAGAACCAACCAATGAATGCATAAATAAGGGGAACAACAAATTGGTAACTCTCTCCCTTCCTGTCTAATATATATATATGGTTTTCCAAGCCAGAAAACTGGAAGTTATCCTTGGTCCTTCCTTATTTATATCACTCTGATGCACCATCCCTGAATTTGTAGATTCTACCTCTTTATCATTTTTTAATTCCTCCTCTCATGTCTGCAGTTGCTGTCTTAATTCAGGCTTTCCTGACTATTTGCCCAGCTTAGTGCAATCGCATCCTTAACTGAGTTCCCTGCTCCCAGGCTGGCTCCCATCCAATCTGTATGCTACAGAGCTTTCAGACTGATCTTTCTGAATGCAAATCACTTGCTGTTTAACATTCCCATTGCTTTCAGAAAGAGTTCAAACCCCTTAGCCTGGTACCAGAGAGTCTTCAAAATCTGGTTCCTGCCTGTCTCTTTAGTCTTATCTTCTGCCACACCTTGAAATTAACTCCTCATACAGTGTACTTATTGATCCCCGTAACACTGCTTATGTTTCCATGACTTTGAATATTTGAGTCCCTCTGACTGTTCTGCTATGACATCCCAGAACTAACACTTACTGAGACCCAATGGTTGAGTAAATTGAAAATTCTAAAAAATCATATCTTGAGGTAATATATTTCTAGTCTTTGAATTATAAATGCTCTGAAATTTAAGCTGTGCCTAAACTGCCCACAAAAAGAGTATGCAAACATACTATTCTCTACAAAGTAGATACTGAATAAAATGCTCATTAAATATATTAAAAGTCTACTCTTTGGAAAGAAGCACATCCTATATAATGTTTTGGTGCCTTCAGAAACTTCTAGATGTGAAGAATAGGGTGGTAAAGCTGTCCAGGCAAACTGAGAAAGGCACAAAGAATTTTAAGTGAGAAGAGGTCAAGGAGAATCGGTGAAGAGTTATTCCTACTTGTTCTTATTTTTCCTATACAGCAGGTGTCTTCCAGGGGCCACAACCATACCCCATGCTACAGCATACCACCTAGCTTTGAGCAAAGCATGAGCTTTGGATCCAATGGTCTTTGGGTGACACTAGAAAACAAAGTAAACAGCATGGCCACAAAAGCTGAAATATATTGCCCTGACTGATATGACTCAGTGGGCTGGGCATTGTTCCACAAACCAAAATGTCACCGATTCAATTCCTGTTTAGGGAACAGTGCCTGGGTTATGGGCCAGGTCCCCAGCTGGGGTGTGCAAAAGGCAGTCAACCGATCAATGTTTCTCTCACACAATGATGTTTGTTTCCCTCTCTTTCTCCCTCCCTCCCCCTCCTCTAACAATCAATCAATGAATGAATCAATCAAATCTTTTTATAAAAAGCCCTGAAATACTCAGTCAAATTATTCACCCTAACCCTTCTTTCTACATAAATATAATTTAAAACTTACAGACATTTTAAATATATAATAGTTTCTTCCTTTTCATTCCTCAAATGAGAAAAGTAATTTTTAAAAGTTAAAAACAATATATCAATGTTTAAAAGCTTAAAATATAAAATTAAGTGAAAAAGAAAGGCATAATGTACTATTTATAACTATGTAAAAATGTACACGAGTCCTGACAGGTGTGGCTCAGTTGGTTGGGTGTTGTCCAGCAAAGCAAAAGGTCGTGGGTTTGATTCTCAGTCAGAACACATGCCTGGGTTATGGTTTCAGTCCCCTGTCAGGGCATGTATGAGAGGTAACTGATCAATGTTTCTCTCCCTCTCTTTCTCCATCCCTTACTTCTTTTGTCTTAAAAAAAAAAACATACACACGTGCCCTGGCCAGGTGTTAACATGGCCATAATGATGTTTGTTCAGTACATACATATAGGGAGAGGAAAGGAAAGCTCCTTACAATACAGTCTCTAACATGCCAATTGAATGACTTTGGGCATGTTAAAAAATATATATACAGCATCTAACAGCCCCTTTTTCAAGAGTTAAAATTTATTCAGTTCCCATTTAATGCAAAAAAAAAAAAAAAACCATAACAAACCCTGAAAAAGCTGCACAACTTATTTTTCTTTTCCAATCTATTATCCCAGAGAAAACTGAATTTTGCAGTCTTTAGAAATCTGACCTGGCATCAAGCATGGAATATCACATACAACTGCTATAATTGACCTGAGAAGTAAAAATACCCATACCATTCTAGCCCCAAAATACCTGCTAAAAATGTGCACTTTGTATAACTTCACAATAGGTTTCCATTTTAACCTGAATACCAGTGAAGTAGAAAGACTAGATGAGGAACACGTACTTTAAAACAAATAAAAGTTTTCCAAGATAAAGTAAAACTGTGTTGGATACAAATAAATCTTATTCTATTTTTAAGGCCCTCTGTTCCAGTCTTCCTAGGATCAAGTCTGCCCCCTTGCCACAAATACTTGTTTTCAATCACCCCTCATTGTTTTTTGTTTCTTGGTTCACATCACAAAGCATGTTTTCGGATCAAGAAACTCGCATGAAGAAAAAGCACAAGAACTGTTTCAAGCATATTCTTTCCAAAAATTCTATCACATCAAGGTGCTGGCTTCAAATGTGCTTAGGGTTGGAATCCTGTTACATGATCGTTTTGAATGATCTCTTCACACACGAGTACATCACTAAAATGTATGCCCAACGAAGCATTCACTTAAGCAAGGAACAGTACATCTTTATATAAGCCTGAGATGGGTCCAAAACTTCACTTTGATTCCCGCCCCCTTCGTTTCCAAAACACACTAGGCAGCTTATAGTAATTTAGGCCTGTATTGACCAATGTGCACTTTCCCATTCTAGTCTCTTTTTTACCTAAGAGAGAAAACTTGCCATCGTGCAGAGAAATATTTCAAATGATCCCGGGGCTGGAGAATGAGAAACACTTAGCAACCCAAAGCACTGTAGCAGAAAAACGGGGGGTGGGGTGGGGGTGGGGGTCTGTAGATGAGAGAGGTGGTGGAGACGAATGGACATTAAGGTGCAGCGTGGATAAGAAAGGGTGAAAATGGCTGTGGAAGAAGCAGGATGAGGAAACTGGCGCTCAGGGTGATGAAAGTGGAAGGCAGAAGGTTAACTGACTTGATGACGTCTGATGCTGAGAATTCAAAAGGCCTCCAAGCTTCAACGGGAATTACGTGAGGTTCTGCATGACGAACACAGGGCAACAAAGCAGAAAACGGCAGTTCTTTGTTCATAGCCCGGGAACACCGTGGCTCTGCGACTTGGTTAATGGCCGGGGGCTTCAGACGCAGTCGTCTGTGCAAGGGTGAGTCTTCGTCAGTAAAATAAGGGCAAACAAAACAAAACAAAACAAAACAAAGCAAAACGCCTAACTGGGAATGTTCTAAGCCCTGTCTAAATAAGAGCGGAAGCCTAGTTCGAAATGCCTATGGCTCTGGGTCCCAGAAACGGGCGAATCCTTCAGGCAGAATCACTCCAGCCGGTGGCTAGAAAGGCCGCGCCAGGGCAGAAGCTTTCCCCCGTAGTTTCGAGCCATTCTTGGGAGAGAAGCGGTAAAGGCCTGGAATGGTGAAAAAGCGCGGAGCAGAGACGCTTTCCTCCTTGGAACTGAGACGGGTACCTCAGGAAGCAGGCCACAAATCGTCTTCTAAAAAGTGCGGTGAGGGTCCCGGGTCGCTTTGCTCCTACGCTGCTCCACTGCGAGCTGCAGGTGCCTATAGAGCCCAGGGCGTCATAGCAACCGCTCGAGCCGCAGAGACGCCAAGGCGTTCATCCGGCGGGAACCATAGAAACGACGCGTCCCATTGGCTCAGGGGCTGTTTTCCTTGCAGACACTAACGTTACCAGGCACACCATTGGCCTTTGTATAGTGGGGCGGGACTTTTCCAGCAGGAACAAGGTACCACTCCTTCCTTAGGCTTTATAGTAACCATGGTAACGTCAGGGCGTTAGTTTGCAATTTACAGAATACTTTTTATCACCGGGCGTTTATAGTTCTCAAATAGCTTCTCGCCAGGTCTTATCTAGAGCCCTTGGCATAATAACCTTGGATTTATTTTTCTAGAAGTAGTTTTATTCTTAAAGGGGAATTACGAATTTTAGGCCTAGATCTGTAAATGACTACCTAGGGCACCTAAAACGAATTACAGATTGGACCCGACCTATTGCTGTAAAAATGAAGAAACAGGGCTTGATTAAAATTATCCCTAAAAAGTCCTAAACACTGAAATTCGGTTTAGGTGATCCGTTCCTTCACCTGTGTAATGCAAAACAAAAAATTTATAAATTACACAAAATTTAACATAAACTCAGTCTATTCCATCTTTATTTGAATGCTTTTATTGTAAGATTCTAGTTAGTTCATCAAAGTTCGATTTTACTCATGTCCAGGGGGGCCTTGCTTTTCTGGTGCCCAAACACGTACTTAACATTTCTTACTATTCCTCTAGTTTCACATAAGATCATTCCAAAGCTCTGCCAGTTCTGCATGCATTATCTGGATGGATTTTATCCCTTACTTTCTAGAACTGCTTCAACCTCTACTTCTGGCACCTCAGACCTTCTAAGTTTTTTCTCTCATCTAAAATGCTCACCACCATCACCTCAAAAACACTCAACTCCTGCTTATCAGTTCGAGTGTCATTTCCTCAGGGAAGCATTCCCTGGTTCTCCCGATCTAAATCAAATTCTTTCTCATTTGCTGATTGACTGTCTTCCTTTTTTATTATCTTCCTTTGCTCACTTCCATTTGCTGTTTTAAAAAAAACAAAAACAAACAAAAAGTACTCTTGGAATTTCATTATGTGTAGATACTGTTTAAGTGCTCAGAATGGAAACTAAACAGAGTTGCAAAGCACTTTCCATAATTCCATTAGGAAAGTGGTGGTTGTTTCAAGCATAACAAAACAGGACAGGAAATGATTCCCAAGGGAAGTAATAAATATGATAAAAAACAAACATTAAGATTACTTCCAGTTTTTAAAAATTAAATTTATTGGGGTGACATTGGTTAATGAAATTGTTTCAGGGATACGAATCTATAATGCATCATTTGTATGTTGCACTGTATGTTTAGCACTCCAAGTCTCTTCCATCACCATTCATCCCTCCTTTACCTTCTCCTACTTCCTCCTGTCCCCTTGCCCCTCTGGTAATCACCTGTTTTTCTTTATTGTTGTTTTTTTTTGCTTAATCCTCTCACCTCATTCACCCAGTGCCCCTACACCCTCCCCTCTGGCAGCTGATCACTTCCAGTTTTAATTCTACTTATCCACATAGTATATTCAAAGATGACGACAGCCATCATCCACATACAGCTAGGTGTAAGGAAGAAAATCAATCTTTTACTTCCTATTCCTTCAGTACTGCAGCCACTGCTGACAGAGCCTGCTGCTTTTGAGGGTTTTTTTGCCCATTGGTCCTAAAGTTAATTTAAATTTTTTGTTCAATGGGGCTGCTGTCTCCAGAACAGTTCTGATCACCGCAGTTAATGTTTCCTCTGCTTAAGGTCACACTTCCTGATTTCAGTGCATCTTGTAATTCTTTTTAAAAATTATATTTTATTGATTATGCTATTACAGTTGTCCTGATTTTTCTCCCTTTGCCCCCCTTCACGAAGCACCCCCCACTCCCTCAGGCAATCCCCCCACCGTTGTTCATGTCTATGGGTCATGCATGTAAGTTCTTTGGTTACTTGATCTCCTATATTGTACTTTACATCCCCATGGCTATTCTGTGACTACTAATTTGTACTTCTTAATTCCCACACCTCTTGACCACTGTATCCATGATTCTATCTCCATTCTTCTTGTTTGCTTTTTTTAGATTCAATTGTTGATAGATTTGTATTTATTGTAATTTTATTGTTCATAGTTTTGATCTTCTTTTTCTTAAGTAAGACCCTTTAACACTTCACATAATAATGGCTTGGTGATGATGAACTCCTTTAGTTTTTGTTTGTCTGTTCATTTGTTTGTTTTGGTCTGGGAAGCTATCTGCCCTTTGATTTTAAATGGTATCTTTGCTGGGTAGAGCAATCTTGGCTGTAGGTCCCTGCTTTTTATGACTCAATATTTCTTGCCAATTCCTCCTAGCCTGCAAAGTTTCTTTTGAGAAATCAGCTGACAGTCTCAGGGGAACTCACCTGTAGGTAACTAACTGCTTTTCTCTTGCTGCTTTTAAGATTCTCTCTTTATCTTTAACTTTTGACATTTTAATTATGATGTGTCTTGGAGTGGGCATCCATCCTATTTTTGGACTCTCTGTGCTTCCTGGACTTGCAAATCTATTTCCTTCACCAAATTAGGGAGGTTTCCTTTCATTATTTTTTCAAATAGACTTTCAATTTCTTGCTCTTTCTCTTCTCCTTCTGGTACCCCTATGATGTAAATGTTGGATCTCTTGAAGTTGTCCCAGAAGCTGCTTATACTATCCTTGTTTTCTTTTTTCTTGTTGTTCTGATTGGCTGCTTTTTGCTTCCTTCTGTTTCAAATCATTCATTGACTTGATTCTCAGCTTCATCTACTCTACTGTTGTTTCCCTGTAAATTGTTCTTTATTTCAATTAGTGTGTCTGTTGTTTCTGCCTGGATCTTTTTTATGCTGTTGAGGTCCTTACTAAATTCCTTGAGCATCCTTTTTAATCAGTGTTTTGACCTCTGCGTCTAATAGATTGCTTCTCTCCATTTTGTTTGGTTTCTTTTCTGGAGCTTTGATCTGTCCTTTCATTTGGGCCATGTTTCTTTGTCTCGTTTTGGCAGCCTCCCTGTGTTTGTTTTTGTATATTAAGTAGAGTTGCTATGACTCCCTGTCTTGGTAGCATAGCCTAATGTAGTAAGTGTCCTGCAGGGTCCATTGGCACAGCCTCCCCTATCATCCAAGCTGGGTACTGGAGGTGCACTCTTCATATGGGCTGAGTATACCTCCTTTTGTAGTTGAGCCATGTTGCTGTCGGTAGGTCAATGGAAGGGATTTACCCAGGCCAGTCAGCTGCAAGGACTGGCTGTGACCACTGACCACCAACCTCTGTCCTCTGTGGAGGATAATCTGTGCAGGGGCAGGGTGGTGGTGCTCTGATGTGGTCTGTAGCTGTCCACTGGGTATGCAGGCTCTGGGGTTTCCCAGGTGGTACAGACCAAGGTCAGCCCCTGTATTTTCCTCAGGGCCACCCTGCCTGAGCTATAAAACAATTTGAGATGGCTGCTACTTGTGCTGGGCTTGGAGATTGCCAGTTGAAGCCAAGCTGTGAATCTAGGCTGGCTGCTGCTAGTGCCAGGCCTGGGGCCACTCAGTAAGAGGTCTAGGGGCTGGGGCCTCACTGAGGCCAACTGTTGCTCATTTGATAGGATTTGGGAAGTTGTGAAGCATGAGCCAAGACCAGCCATTTATATGGAAAAATCGCCATTAATAGCTTGGATGTGTCTGTACATTGGGTGCGATGGAGTCTCAGGGGACCTCCAGGGTGGGGCAAACAGTGTTAGCCAGATGATGGAATCTCAGCTATGGCGCCCGCCTGCTGGCTCTGTTGGGGGAGGATTCAGAAAAGGGACAGTGGTCTCTGATTCTTGATGCCAAATACTTCACTTCCTTTCCATATACCACTTTCAAGTTGCTATCCTCGCTGGATCTCAGAGAGAGTGAGTCTGAGCAGGTGAGCCTGTGTGTGGGCTCTTTAACAGAAACTGCTTGGGGCTCCAGAAGTTTCTTCCACCAACTTAATTCCCACTGGCTTTTGCAACCAGAAGTTGTGGGGACTTATCTTCCTGGCACTGGAAACCTGGGCTAGCAGTGTGGGACTCCTCACTCCCGAGATATCCCTCCTGAATTTTGGGACCAGCCTGTTCAGCACCTGTGCCCCACCTAACAGTCTGGATGAATGTCGTTTAATTCTGTAGTTGTCAGACTTCCATTCAACTCTATTTCTGACTTTTCTGAGTGCTGGCTGTTCTATATTTTAGTTGTAATTTTGATGTCGTGCAGAGGTGAGCCATGGTCTGCCCACGCTGCCATCTTGACTGGAAGTTGGCATCTTGGTACTTCCCTTCAAATAGTTTCAACTAAATTTTATTGTACCTCTATTATCAGTCAGACACATTGGGCTACCCTTCCCGACTTACTTCATAAAACATCATAAATCACATTTTAAATAAAGTATTTGTGTGAAGTACAGTACCTGCTTCTAACTAGTTATTAAAGATAGTTTTCAGATTGTGCTGTGGACCATTCATTTAGGGGATTTTTCTGGACTACATTTCTTGTGCACTCCCAACTCAAAGCCCAGGACAGTGAGAGCTTTGAAAACTGATGGGAGAACTCAAGAGTTGGGAAATTTTAGTTTTAGGTAATAGTTAATAAGCTTAGTAGTTAACACATATGAAAAGCTATTGTTTCAGGAACTGAAGGTATTGGCTATGCTGACTCCAGACCACAAACAATTTGACCTTTGTGCTCCCAAAGAGATCATTAAGCAATCAAGACGGTATCTGAGCCACTTCATTTCAGGTAGAGAAATCCTGCAGCCCAGGACACAGGACACAGGACGCAGGACGCAGATAGAAAATCACCAGTCAACAGATGAAAGGTTGTCAGGAAAATTGCTGGACTGCAGCTTTTATCAGATTAACTTCTCTCCTGAATTCGAAATCCCTTACCTACACTTTTTCCTCCTTATAAAAAAGGCCGGCTTGAAAGGAATTGTAAGACTGCCTGTCAGTCAGGGTAAATAACCCACTGTCTTCTCAGATGACTGGCCATCTGAATAAAGTGCCCAGACAGATTCAATCCCTGTCTCTGCTTATTGGTTCTGGTGGTGACAGACAGCATGAACAATGACTTTTCTGGTTTCAAAACTTCTCAAGTATTCAAGGATGGAGCAGGGCAACAGCCTAACTTTGCCCTGCTAAGTGAAGAAAACAATAATTGCAATCATTTATTGAGTGTGAATTATGTGCAGGCACCAGAAAAATGCTTTATGTTCAGTTTTATTTATTTAATCATTACAACAAATGGCATTGATTTGCAGAGATTACCCCCATTTTAAAGATGAAGAAACCAAAATTAAGTCAGGTGTCGAAGCTGATAGAGCTAATAGGTGGTACAGCTGGAGACGTCACAAACCTAAGATGACTTCAAAGTCCATGCTCTTTACCACACTGTAATGCTTCCCTCAGGGTAGAGATTAGCAACTGGCCCCTGCCTGGCTCCAGGTAGAAGCCCAGGTTGTTTCCCTAAAGAGCAGTCCTAAAATATTTGAAAGGTAAATTGTTCATTCACACTTGGAGTGAATAGGGCAAGACAGCAAAGAGTAAAGTCGTAGCGAGCTCATCATTCCCCAGGCAATCTGTCTTCAGGGAGGTGTCCTTCTCTCCCCTCCCATCTTCGATAAATCCCCAAAGACCAAAATTCTTTCCGTGGTGTCAACTTTCAGACACACTTGATTGCACTTAATTTTTTAATATATCTATTTCCCGAACTAAAATGTTTATTCATTTTTTTAATCCTCATAATCATCCAGGCCTACCACATGGTAGACATTAACAACTATTTATCTTCAAAGCATGGCCTTCATGAATCCATAATCCATTTTATAGTATGAAGATGGTTGCTATTCAGGCCCCATATATATTTTAAGGAGTACAGTTCCCAGTAAGCTCTTTTTTAAGGGTGAGAAACAGCTCACGTTCACGTTCAATATCAAGATGACATTCAGGCAAATGTGTCAGGTGGGTCGGTCAAAACTGCTTGGCTTTGGCTTTCATTTTTAATGAGTATGAAATGACCTTTGAAAGACAAACAGCAAACAATATTTGCCTGCACACCACTCCCTGTTTTTTCCCTTCATTTTCTGTCTTTAGGAGAGCAAAGGGTTTATTCTAGTTCTCACCATCTGTAAGAGCCCTGGTCTACTGGATAACTCTTAATTCTGTGATTTTTGATCCTTCAGTTGTTGTCTTGTATAAAAGCTGTGTGTCGAGATTGAAGATTATCCACTATCTTCTCTTCTATCTCGATGCCTTTTTCTATTTCTTCCTCTGATAGCACTAACTTAGTTTCTGAGTCTTTGGTTATAATAACCACAAAGGACCGTCGTGACTCAAGGATATTAGCCACCACCACTTGATGTCGATAAATTTCCAAAGCATTCCGTGCACGGTCAATTACGATAGAGGGGTCAGTCTCCAACTTAAAGGAAATTACGAATGCTTTGGGAGCCCAGTCTTTAACCAAAGGAGAAAGCATTTTTGGCACCATCTTCATTGTTATCTGTGTTGGGGGTAGAAAAAAAAAAGCTTAATAAGAAAACAAAAGTCACTACCTACCAGGTCAATCTTGTGGGAAACTAAGGAAGCAGGGGCTCAGATTCTGGCGACAGCAATTTAAGTGCAATTTCTCATTGTTAAACTTTTCAAAGTGTAGTAAATACTTAGCTAAAAGCTTTGGCTCCATAAGGTTTATAAGAATGCCTAATTTCAAGTCTTCATACATATTCTGGGGCAAACCCATGTCTTATGAGGGTGCTCTGCCACCCTCAGAACCATTACGACAACTCCAAAGAAAAACATTACACTTTCTCAAATACCTCCCTTTAGTTTTTAAGGCAAACCTTTAAATAAATACATACAAATAATTTATTCATGCCAGAGTTACTTTGGCAGAAGCTCAAATAAAGTTAGGTTTTTAAGACTCTCAGCTTAAAATATTTTTTGCACAGGTGGAATGGCTATTTGATTCCATTTAAAAATTGTCACTTTTAGCACATCTTAGCACTTATAACTGATTTTCTTTATGTTCATTTGATCAAAACCCCACTATACCATTCTCAATCACTTCTAAAGGGGATGTTGAGTTGTTTTGTGTACTTCCAAAGTACAACTAAAAAATGCAAGATAAACTAAAGCTCCCAGAATTTAAATAGCAATAAATCACTTATCATCAGGTATTCCCTTCAAAAATTTATAAAGTGTGATAGGGATCATACACCCATTCTCCACTTAATTTTTCTCCTTAGCATTTATCACTACGTAACACAGTATGCATTTAACGTATTGTCTCTTCTGCAGAATATGAGCAACACAAAGGCACAGTATGTTACCTCTGGGTCCTATAATATTTCCTGACATATAGTAGGTGCTTAATAAATACTTGCTGAGGAAACAAATGAACTAACCAACAAAGTCAGTAACTGCCCCACAGGTGGAGTCTCTCCTATTTAAATTCTATTTGTATCATCCAATAAATCACTAACTCCCTCAGGTTACAGAAAGCCAGATCACCTCACATCTCAACCACACCACTGCACTCGCCATACCTCTTGCTTAAACTATAGCAAAACCCTTTGCCTAATCAACACACACCTCTCTCTCCATCTAATTCACCTTTAATACCGATGCCAGAATGTTCTAAAAATAAAAATAAAAACAAAAACAAAAAACAACTTCATTTCATTCTCCTATGTATGTTCCCCTTGGATCCACAGGATAAAATGCCCAAGCTCCTTAAAACGGAATAAAAGTCTTCTGTGAAGTAAGCTGTCTCTTCTGCCCTCCATTCCCACCACTCTCCCTGCTTTCCAGTCTTATCAACCAACTTCGGTTCATAGTCACTGCCCTTTTCCAAACTCCAACTGTGTACTCTATGTAGGACGACCTTCTCCACTTTGCCTGGTATAGCCTCTGCTCATCTTCTTTTAAAGATTTTATTTATTTATTTTTAGAGAGAGGGGAATAGAGGGAAAAAGAGGGGGACAGAATCATCAATGTGTATTACCCAGCCCAGAATCAAACTGGTGACCTTTCAGTTGGCAGGCCAAGGTTCACTCCACTGAGCCACACCAGCCAGTGCCTGCACGTTTTTAAAAACTCAGTTCAAGTCACTTCCAGAAAGCCTTCCTTGCCTTCCCCAAGATTCAGTCACCCCATGCTCTGACTTCACTTTGTCAGTACCTCTACTAGAACGTTTATCACTCCACTGTAATTATGCCTGTGTCCAGTTCCTTCACTAAACTGGGAAGTCTTGAGTGAGGCCTGTGTCTTACTCATCTCTGTATCCCTAGTGCCTAGAACACATGAAATGCAGAAAGGCCATCTCCAGATCATGAGGGAATTAACCCAAGATTGGTTAGAGCGGACCAGATCTCTAGAACAAAAGCGCCCATCACCTGCAGTGGGCCCCCAGATGACTGGATCTTGTGTTCAGGCATTTCAGAGACTGGAACATAGAAATCTGACACGGCCGCAGCCAGGTAAAACATCGCAGAAGCGCCTGCAAGAGAAGCACAGGGTGTAATAAATCGGAGAGGTGTATGGGATCAACTCCTTTTCAACTCAGGTTGCCCTGCTGTGAGACTCGAGCGGGTAATGAGGGTGTAAGGGGTAAGTGTGGGGAGAAAGGCTCTGCCTCCGGGCAGCCGATGGACTCCTATGGCACACACCTAGCGGATTGAGCGCCTGGGCCGCAGCCTGCAGCAGATGCAAATAGTCCGCCAAAGTGGTGAACTCCACCGCCAGGAAGGTGCCCGCAGCCGCAGCCTCCTGGTAGCTCCGCAGAGCCGCAGCAAAGCCGGGAAGTGCCTTCTCCTCAACCTCCAGTTTCAGGAAGCCCGAATTGGCTGGGCTGGAAGGCCGCAGAGCTGACAGCCAGGTTTGGGGAGGGAAGCGGTGGGCAAAGGGGAAGGCAGAGCGAGCGCGGTAGAGGAACAGAACCCCGTAGCCTGCAGCCAGGAAGGCCTCGGCCGAGGTTGCACCGCGCCGCCCGCTGCTGAAGTTGTCCAGGAAGCGCACTGGCCGAGCTTCCAGCGGGACTTTGGTGCCGCCGGACGTTACTAACACTACCCGTTTCCCCTGCGTGCCCAGCTTGGAGGCGAAACGAGCCATAACCTCGGCACAGCGCGCAGCACCGGCGGGTTGTGGAAACTCGGTGACTAGGTCCGCTTCCGCCATGAGTCCCAAGGCTCATCCGCGCCTGCGCACGCTCCTGGGCCGCCTCCTCCCTTCCTCTACCCACCTGGTGTACGCTCCGCCGCAGTGGGAAGGGGAGGATCGCTCTCCTAGGCTAGGTGGCAGCTCCGGATTTCTCCACTTCTGGAAATGCATGCTGGTTTTGCCCCACAGCCCGGCGAAATTGACAGCGAGCGGACCCGAGTCACTAGGGCAGACATCTGGAAGGGTCATGTTTGCTGTTTCCTAGTCTGGGTAAAGAAGTAGCCGTGCTTGACTCTTACCGGCTACCGTATAGAGCTTTATGCAGATTACACTGGAGTTAGATTACTCAGCCATTTAACCTTTGGGTTGGAATGTGTGCAAATGTGTGTGTGTGTGTGTGTGTGTGTGTGTACTTGGGTTGGGACTTGAATGTGTAGCCCCACAGACTTCAGATGTTAGTCAAGCCACGCCCCCGCCCTTGAAATGCTGCGAATGCCGTTGCCCCGTGGTGGTCTAGTGACACTGGCGTCAGGCGCACCGTCGCCAGGCAACCGTCCCAGAGTCTGACACCGCTGACTGCAACATGAACGTGATCTACCCACTGGCTGTGCCCAAGGGGCGCCGGCTCTACTGTGAGGTGTGCGAAGCGCCAGCTGAACGGGTGTGCACAGCCTGCACAGTCACTTATTACTGGTAGGCCTGAAATGTGGCACCGAGGCGCCTCAACTCCCTCTCTCCCAATCACCGGTCTGGGCCTAGGTTCTCGTTAGCAGGTTTCAAGACAGGTCCCTAAGACTTCTGGTGCGTCGTTTTCGTCCTCTTATTCAGTCATTCATCAGCAGATATTTTGTTGCGTGCCTACTGTACGCTATGCACTGTTCTAGGTGCTGAAGTCTTTGAGGGAACTCGGCAGACCTGTCAGACCCTCGAAGAGCTAACAACATACTCGACTGCGACAGATGCGTTAAAAAAATGCACACGGAAAACAGTATAGTTTCAGAGAGTGATAAATGTCATAAAGACACAGGAAATGCAATGGGAGATTGGGCAGACTGCCTCTCTGAGGGTAAGCTACTGATCTGAAAATAAAGTAGGAGCAGCTCTGCCATAGAAGTGGCTGGGGGAAAGAGCGGCACAGTAAGCCTCTGAGGGAGGAAAGACTTCGATGTGTTTAAGGAATACAAAGAAGGCTGGTTTCGTGCACAGCCAAGACGGTAGGAGTTTTGGGAAGGTCGTACTGGATGAGATCAGTTTTCATTTATTCAGTGTAACATGCCATGGCTTTTGCTTTAGATTAGACCCTGCTGACTTCCAGAAACCTAGGTTGGAGCAGACGAGCTTGTTTAAAAATGAAAGTCATTACAATGAACCCTCCATGACAAGTGCCGTCTCTCAGGGTGTGCTACTCCCCGGGAAGCATGGTGATGAGGGGAACGGTTCTCTGAAGAAGTAACATTTGAGTGGAGTCTTGAAAATTTAGTAGGAAATTGCTAGGTGAATGAACAATGAAGAAGGAAGGGTAGGGCACTCCTGACATCCGGGACTGCCTGGGTGAAGAGTGAAAGAACAAAGCTTATTGAGAGCTGGGTAGAGAAGGTAGTAGTGGAGGGGGCAGTCTCTGATTTTTAAACTGCAGGCCAGGACCCTTTAGCAGATCTTGAATAAGAACCAGTATTTTAAGAAAACAATAGAATAAAAATGATCAGAGCAGTCTTACTTGAATTGTCTCTTGAAGCTTTTAGTGTTTTTATGTGGATATGTGTGTTTGTACAGGTAAAGTGTATTTCATACTATGAGTTTAGTCCAAAAATGTTTGAAAATCATTGTGATAGGTAAGTAGTAGGAGTTTAACCCAAGAAGATCAAGGTTAGGGCCAAACAGTGGCATGAACTCAAAGCGTTTGGAGTTTGCCCTCCAGAAAGTCACAGATGGTTTTGGCATGCTCTCATTTGTGTTAGGGTGACAGGAAGCAGTGTGGAAGATCCTGACTGATTGGAAGGTGGACACTAGAGGCTACATACTTGATTGAGAAGTGGTGGCAGTGGTCCCTCCCTCAGGCTGAATTAGGTGTCCATCCTCCTTGTTCTCACAGCATTCTGTATGACCCTCACCCAACACTCATCACGTGGTTTGAGATCAGTCGTCCAAAGGTTTGTATCCTCACTAGGTAGGCTGTGTGCCCCGGGAGGGCAAGGGTGGCATCTGTGTTTAGGTTGCTGCAACTTTATTGCATTTAGAATACAATTCAGAATTTGTGACAGAAACTGACAGAAACTGGTTACCTCTCTTCCTTCGTTTCCCACCACACTCACCCCCTTTTCCTTGATGTTGCAGAGACTTTCTTTTAGAACTAATTTGCCAAGTCCTTTTCTTTCTCAGTTTCTTTGCTCTCTGCTGGGAACCTCCCCTTCATCCATGAAACTTCCTAGTTCCCTTTCATCTTTGAGTTCTGATAAATGTTATTTCTTCAAAGAAGTTTTCTAGGAAACTCAGTCTAAATACTCTCATTTTCTCTCTCTCACATTTTTCTTCACTTTTCCTTTTATATTTTTTTGTTTACTTGTTTAATATCTGTGTCTTTTACTAGACCGAGTGCCCACACATACTGGGCACTCAGTGATCATTTATTGAATAAGTGAACTTCTGAATGGATAATAAACCTATTAATTGGGGAAAGGAACACAGAGGAGGTGGCAGATGACAGATTGGGTTTGGGACACAGTGTGAGGGACCTTCAGGCCAGTTGGAAGAGATGGCTAGGAAACAGCTCTAAGTATCCCATTGCCTAATATAAGCATCCACCTCTTCTCCTTCATCTGTCCACCTCTTCCCCATCCCCCTTTCTCTCTCTGGCCAGAAGTAATTACCTCTTCAGGTCAACTCATTTTGAAGTTACTTTGTACCTCACAGACAACTTTTATTTTCCTTTATTTTATTTCTTCACAAACTCATCACTACAATTTTATTATGCTCCATTACAACAGGCTATTATGTGGAATGTGTGTAGAAGCACTGACATATGCATGCTATCTTTTGATCAATTTCAGGCCCATCAATGAATGCCCCACAGTGTCCAGCAAAGTGTCTTGAAATAGTTGAAACTAAATATCTGATGACTGTATGAATCAATACATGATCATTTCCTATGCCCTTATCTTCCATTATTTTCTTTCACTTTTTCCTTTGCTTTTAATTCTTCTTGAAGACTTCCATTCTTTTCCCCCTTCCTTTCTCCAGATTTCCATATCACTGTGCCCAGGAGATTTCAAGATTTTTCTATAAAATAAAACTGAGGTTGTGTAGTGAAAAATGGGTGTTTTAGCACCCGCTTCCTCACGGCGTTCTCATGGTTGAATGTAAAGCATCTACACTGGGCCTGGGACCAAGTCGGCACATAATATTTATTTATTTATTTTTCCTCATCCTAAATTTAAAGACCAGAAAGGACAGTCAAGTTGAATTTGTGAAAGTTTTTGTTTTGGCAGAAGAATTTTTCCTGAGTATAAATGTAATTTATGCTCATTGCAGAAAACTTGAAAATACAAAAAATTAAAGAAGAAAAATAAGTCTATAATCCCACAACCCAGAGATTAATAACCTGATATTTTGGTGAATTTTCTAATATTATCTTCCTATAAGCCCATTTAATTTACATACTATGTATAATCTTGTATATATCTTTTTATATTGTTTCTAGGGAGTAGAACACATTTTTAAAAAGAAATTTTATTAAAGTATACGTACACTGAAACTTTACGTACAGGTATTATAGGTTAGCAACTCATAGCATAGAGATAAGAGTAATTTGCAAAAATTTTTCCTTTTATTTAACATATGGGGCGCAAATTAAAATGGTTTCATTGGCCAGGAAGAGAAGACAAACGGTGAAGTGATATTCAATAGCAGGAAGCAGTAAGATCTGTGGTGGACTGGAGAATTAATGCCCTGCCTAAAGGTATTCAAATTCAGTTTAAAAACATGATAAAATGGCCAAACAAAACATGTTTGGCTCACTAGCTCCTTGATTGTGAGCACTGACTGAAAATATATTTTTCAACTCCTTTTTTATGTATGGCCCTGTGTTGGGGAATGAGACAGATGAATAGGGAGAGAGGTCAGAAATATAGAAATGAAGCTCACTTTATTTAGAAAGGCAGGCTGTGTCAAATGCTCTCAGTGGAGCAAAAGTTCAAGTAGCTAAGTAAGCTAATGTTTTCACTGCTCACACAATTATTCAACAAACTCCTATTTAATAAGGACCCTGTGGAATTCAACTGTTTTTATATCCTGACTATGGAGTGCTTTTATTGATTTGTTTATAATAATTGTGTATCAAAAAAACTTAAAAAAGGATTTATGTCATTATTATGATAGCAGTTCCAGTGTATAAAGAAAATACTTTATTGTATTTCTGTTGGCCCAGGAGGGAGAAGGGAGAGAGGGTGCTATGCAATTATTGTCTATGACCGCTTTTGTGCTACAAGAGCAGAGTTGAATAGTTGCAGCAGAGACCATATAGTTCTCAAAGACTAAAATATTTACTGTCTAGCCCTTTACAGAAAATTCCTCTGACCCCTGCTCTAGATTATTGTAACCTATTTTGGAATATGTATAAATGGAACCAAACAGTTAACTTTTTCACATTTAAGTAAAAATGTGTAATAATCAATAGAAATGCAAAAACCCATGATTATATGCATCTGGCAAGTCTTAAAATACCCGAAGAAGTTGTGTGTCAACTTTACCTCGATTTTTAAAAAAATGTGAGTGTGACAAAAATACACGAAACAATAACTGTCATAATTGAAGGGGAAAATAAACAGTTCAGTAATAATAGTTGAACACTTCAGTGTCCCACTTTCAATAATGAATGGAACAACTAGTCCAAAGATCCGCCAGAAAATGTAAGACTTGAATGACAGTATAAACTAACTAGACCTAACAGATATCTGCAGAACACCATCCAACAACAGCAGAATGCACATTCTTCTCAAGTTCATATGGAACATTATCTAGGATAGACTATATGTTAGAGTGCAAAAATAAGACTCAAATTTGTAAGGATTGAAATCATACAAAGTATGTTCTCCAACCACTGTGGAATGAAATTAGTCATTGATGAATAGGAAATTTGGGAAATGTACAAATGTATGGAAATAACACACTCTTAAATAACCAATAGGTTAAAAATAAATCACAAGAGAAATTGGGAAATGCAAAGAAAACAAAAACACAACATAGTAAAACTTATAGGATATGGTGAAAGCAGTTCTCAGAGGGAAATCTATAGCTGTAACACACATTAAAAAAGAATGAAGATCTCAAATCAATAACCTTGCCTTCCACTTTAAGAAGCTAGAAAAAGAAAAGCAAACTCAACCCAAAGCTAACAGATGGAGGGAGAGAGTAAAGATTAGGCATAGAAAAGTGAAATAGAGTATAGGAAAACAATAGAATCAACAAAACCAAAAGATCATCCTTTAAAAAAATTGACAAATCTTTAGCTAGATTGACCAAGAAGACTCAGACTACTAAAATCAGAAATGAAAGTGGGAACATTGCTACCAACTGTACAGAAATAAGAGATTAGAAGAGAATACTGTGTACAATTATATGCCAACAAGTTAGATAATCTGGATGAAATGTATTCCTAAAAAGACACAAACTAACTCCAGAAAAATAGAATATCTATAATACTAAAAAGATTTAGCTAGTAATCAAGAAACTTCCCGCAAAGAAAAGTCCAGAACTAGATGACTTCACTGATGAATTTTATCATATGATTAAATAAGAATTAACAATTCTTCACAAACTCTTCAAAAAATAGAAGGAATAATTCCCAAGTTATTTTATGTGACCAGCATTACTCTGATACCAAAACCAAAGACATCACAAGAAAACTACAGGTCAAAATCCCTTATGAATAATGATGCAAAAATCCTCAACAAAATACTGGCAAGCCAAATCCAAAAACGTATAAAAAGGATTATAAATAATGACCAACTATGACTTCTAGGAATTTCAGGTTGGTTCAGCATATAGATATCAATCAATATAATACACAGTCTTAATAGAATTAAAGGATAAAATCTATGTGATTATCTCAAAGGATGCAGAAAAAGCATTTGATAAAATTCAACACCCTTTGTGATAAAAAAATTATCAAACTAGGAATATAAAGAAAATTCTGTAACTTGGTAAAGGGCATCTATAAAACACCTATAGAAAAACACATAGCTAATATCACACTCAATTGTCAAGATTACAAGTGTTCCACATAAAAGCAAGAGTGAGACAAAAATGTTGCTTTCACCACTTTCATTCAACATTGTACTAGAGGTTCTAGTGGGGCAATTAGAAAAGGCAATGAAATAAAAGGCATCCATCTTGGAAAAGAAAGAGTAAAAGTACCTCTATTTACAGATGACATGATCTTATAGTGAAAATCCTAAGTAACCTCTCCCCCCACACACCAAAAAACCCTAGATCTAATAAATGAATACAGCAACATTACGGGATTACAATGCAAAAATCAGTTGTACTTCCGTATGCTGGCAATGAACAGTCTGAAGGTGAAATTAAACCCATTCCAAATGAACAAAAGAAAAAAAATGAAAACCACTTCATTTACAATAGTATCAAAAGGGGGATGGGGTGAATTTAACCGAAGTAGTACAAGATTTATATACTGAAAACTACAAAATACTGTTGAGAGGAATTAAAGAAGATTTAAATAAATGGGAAGGTATTCATAGATTGGTAGATTTAATATTATTAAGATAGCAACATTTCCCAAATTGATCTATAGATTCATTGCAATCCCTATCAAAATTCCAACTGCCATTTTTGCAGAAATGAAGACACTGATCCTAAAATTCATATGAAAACGAAAGGGACCCAGCCCTGACTGGTGTAGCTCAGTGGATTGAGTGCAGGCTGTGAACCAAAGGGGTTGTGGGTTCAATTCCCAGTCTAGGGCACATGCCTGGGTTGTGGGTCAGGGCCCCAATGGGGGCCATGTGAGAGTCAACCACACATTGATATTTCTCTTTCTCCCTCCCTCTCTCTCTAAAAAATAATAAATAAAATCTTAAAAAACAAAACAAAACCCCGCAAGGGACCCAGAATAGCCAAAACAGTCTTGAGAAAGAACTGTTTTGGCTATTCACCCCATCCCCCTTTTATGAGAAAGAACTCATACTTCTCAATTTCAAAATTTACTACAAAGCTATAGTTACGAAGAAAGCTTGGTACTGACTTTAGGATAGACATGCAGATCAGTGGAATAGAATTGAAAGTCCAGCAATAAACGCGTACATTCATGGTCAATTGATTTTCAAGAAGTTCGTCAAGACCATTGTTCTGGGAAAATAATCATTTCTTCTGTATGATGGCAGCATGTGTGGGTATCTACATGCAAAAGCCCTAGCTGGTGTAGCACAGTGGATTGAGTGCGGACTGCAAACCAAAGGGTCGCTGGTTCAATTCCCAGTCAGAGCACATGCCTGGGTTGCAGGCCAGGTCCTCAGTGGGGGCCATGTAAGAGGCAACCACACATTGATATTTCTCTCTTTCTCCCTCCCTTCCCCTCTCTAAAAATAAATAAATAAAATCTTAAAAAAAGAGGGAATTTTGACCCCCTACCTTATACCAGCTACAAGAAAGACCTAAGTGTAAGAGCTAAAATATTAAACTTTTAGAAGGAAACAGTTGTAAATCTGTGTGATCTTGGATTAGGCAATAGTTCTTAGATATGATACCATCAGCGTGAGGAATCATAGAAAGATAGGTTGGACACCATCAACATTACAAATTTTTGTGCATCAGAAAATACTAAGAAGAAAGTGAAAAGATAGCCCACAGAATGAGAGAAAATATTTGCAAATCATATATCTGATAGGGATATAGAATCCACAATATGTAAAGACCACTTAAAATTCAACAACAAGACAAAAGGCCATATTAAAACATGGGCCACTTCTGGCCAAGATGGAGGCATAGGTAGATACACTGTGCCTCCTCGCACAACCAAAAGAAGGACAGCAACAAATTTAAAAACAAAAAACAACCAGAACTGCTAGAAAATTGAACTGTGTGGAAGTCTGACAACCAAGGAATTAAAGAAGAAACATTCGTCCAGACCTGTAGGAGGAGTGGAGACGGGCAGCTGGGGCAGAGAGGATGCACAGCAAGGTGGTGGCTGGCAGAGCAGGTGGTCCCACATTTGCAAGTGGATAAACTGGAAGGAACAAATGGGGAGTGAGACAGACTGCACAACCCAGGGTTCCAGTGCAGGGAAATAAAGCCTGAAAACCTCTGACTGAAAAAACCGGTGGAGATTGAGGCAGTAGGAGAAACTCCCAGCCTCACAGGAGAATTCGTTGGAGAGAGACCCACAGGGTCCTAGAATGTAGACAACCCACCCACCTGGGAATCTGCTCCAAAAGGACCCAATTTGCTTGTGGATAGCAGCAGAAGTGACTGAAAGCTGGCAGAGAGCTGAACAAGTGGCATTGATCCTTCTCGGACCCCTCCTCCACATACAACACAACAGTGAAGTAATGTGGTTGCCCTACCCTGGTGAACACCCAAGACTCCACCCCTTACTGTGTAACAGGCACGCTGAGACAAAATAAAAATGGCCCAAATGAAAGAACAGATCAAAGCTGCAGAAAAAGTACAACTAAGCGACGAAGAGATAGCCAACTTATCAGATGCACAGTTCAAAACAGTGGTGATCAAGATTCTCACAGAATTGGTTGAGTATGGTTGCAAAATAAAGGAAAGAGTGAAGCCTATAAGAAGTGAAATAAAGGAAAATGCACAGGGAATTTGAGGAATTTGAGGAATAAAGGAAATTGACAGTGACAGGAAGGAAACCAGGACTCCAATCAACAGTGCGGAGCAGAAGGAAGGAAGAAAGAAACATTCAACCAGAAAAGAATGGAGAAACAAGAATTCAAAAAAATGAGGAGAGGCTGAGGAACCTCCAAACAAACTTCAAATATTCCAACATCTGAATCATAGGGGTCTCAGAAGGAGAAGAGGAAGAGCAAGAAATGGAAAACTTATTTAAAAACATAATGAAGGAGAACTTCCCCAATCTAGCAAAGGAAATAGACTTCTGGGAAGTCCAGGAAGCCCAGAGAGTCCCAAAGAAGTTGGACCCAAGGAAGCACACACCAAGGCGCATCATAATTACATTACCCAAGATTAAAGATAAGGAGAGAATCTTAAAAGCAGCAAGAGAAAAGGAGACTGTTACCTACAAAGGAGTGCCCATAGGACTATAAGCTGATTTTTCAAAAGACACCTTGCAGGCAAGAAGGGGCTGGAAAGAAGTATTCCAAGTCATGAAAGACAAAGACCTACATCCAAGATTACTCTATCCAGCAAAGCTTTCATTTAGAATGGAAGGGCAGATAAAGTGCTTCCTGGATAAGGTCAAGTTAAAGGAGCTCATCATCACCAACCCCTTACTATATGAAGTGTTAAGGGGACTTATCTAAGAAAAAGAAGAAAATCAAAACTAGGAATAGTAAAATGACAACAAATTCACAGCTATCAACTGAACCTAAAAAAAAAACAAAAACAAAAACAAAAATGAACTAAGCAAACAACTAGAACAGGAACAGAATCACAGAAATGGAGATCACATGGAGGATTACAGCAGGGAAGGGGAGGGGGGGGTTGAGGGAAAAGATATAGGGAATAAGTAGCATAAATGGTAGGTAGAAAATAGACAAGGGAAGGTTAAGAATAGTACAGGAAATGTAGAAGCCAAAGAGCTTATATGTATGACCCATGGATATGAACTAAGGGGGGGCAGAGCATGCAGGTGGGAGGGGGTGTGCAGGGTGGAGGGGAATAAAGGGGGGAAATGGAACAACTGTAATAGCATAATCAATAAAATATATTTTAAAAAATGAGCAAAGGATTTGAATAAACATTTCTCCAAAGAAGATATACAGAAGGCCAGTGAGCACCTGAAAAGATGTTCAAAGTTATTAGTCATTGGGGAACTGCAAATAAAACCATGATGAGACACCACTTCACACACACTAGGATGATGATAAAAAGACAACAAGTGTTGGTTAGGAAGTAAAGAAAATGGGGCCTTCATACATTATTGGTTGGGATGTAAAATGGTACAGTTTCCATGGAAAACAGTGTGGCAGTCCTCAAAAAATTTAAACATATAGTTACTATATGACTCAGTCATTCCATTCTTAGGTATATACCCAAGAAAATATTTGTTCATACAAAAGCTTAAACATGAATGTTCATAGCAGCAATATTCATAACAGCCAAAAAGTGGAAACAACTCAAATGTTCAGCAACTAATGAATGGGTAAGCAAAAAGTGGTACATCCATACAGTGAACTGTTATTCACTCATAAAAAGGAATAACATAGATACATGCTGCAACATGGATGAAGCTTGAAAACATGCTAAATGAAAGAAGGTAGACACAAAAGGTCACATATTGTCTGTTTCCATTTTTATTCAATGTCCAGAATAGGCGAATATATAGAGAAAGTGGACCAGAGTTTCTGAGCATTACATGGGTGGAGGGAAGAATGAGAATGACAGAGTGACTGGAGTTTCTGGGTAATGAAAACATCATGGGAGTAGATAGGGTCATGGTTGTAAGACTTTGTGAATATACATACATATATATTTAAAAAATTTTATTTATTAATTATTTAGAAGGAAGGAAAGGGAGAGAGAAACATCAATTTGTTGTTCCACCTACCTATGCATTCATCGTTTGGTTCCTGTACGTGCCCTGATTAGGGGTCAAGCCTGCAACCTTGGCATATTGGCGTGAACTCTAACCAACTGAGACACCTGGCCAGGGCTGCGAATATATAAATACTGAATTGTACACTTTAAATTTGTAAATTTTTTATGGCATGTGAATTATATATCAATTTTAAAATGTTAAAAAATTCACAATTGGAGGAAAGGTCAGATTTGGGTAAATAGATTTGGGAGTCATTTATATAAGCAATCATTTAAGGAATGGGAATAGATACTCTTTAGGAGTGCTGCCCAATTAAATTTTTTTGCAGTGATGCAAATGTTCTACATCTGTGCTGTCTCATTGAGTGTTTAAAAATACTAAATATTTGTGTAAAACAGTCAAAAAAGCTGTGTACCAAACTCACAGTGCTTCCCTTAGCTAAAAACAACTGGCTTCATAGTACAGGCTCAGAGTAACTACTTAATCTCTTGACTATGCTTCTTTATCTTTAAAACAGTAATAACAGATTTCATTCTGTTTTCAAAAGTTAATTAGTTACATGCGAGACCACCTGCTGGGAGGCATTCACGGTGTGTTCCACGTGAAAGCACCCCCAGGAGCGTGGAAGACAATGCAAGTGGTGCTCTCCAAAGTCGTGAAACGTGGTGGCACCGATTACAGGAAAGTGTGTCCTAGAGCCTCATCAAGTGTAAATTCCTTTCTATTTCCCCAGAAAAAGACCCTCAAATCCCTCAGCTGCAGCATTCAGGTATTTTGAAAATGACCTTAGAACAATATAGAATTAAAGCTGTCTTTGTTGTTATTAAGACAAAGACAGAACACCCACAGTGTTCCCACGTGAACCTGTGCTGCAGGAAGAACATCGGTCAACACCCCTCCACACCCCAGCGCAGTTTTTCCACCATCAAGTAATCACAAGACAGGAAAGAGATTGGCGTCGAAATGGCTTTGGGCTCCTTGTCTGGTTTGTGTTGGGCTTACTTTTCTAGTTTCCAGGGCTAGGCCAGGAGTAGAGCCCATAGAATCACAGGTCAGGCCCAAAGTGATGATAATGAAGTGCATGTTTTTATTGTCAGCGGTGTGGTTCATCAGAAAGCTGACTGGGCCAGCATCCATGAGAAGATCTGTCAGCTCCTGATTCCGCTGCGCACTTCCATGCCCTTCTACAACTCAGAAGAGGAGCGGCAGCATGGCCTGCAGCAGCTGCAGCGGCGGCAGGTGGGCCCTGCAGCACAGTTCTGGGGTGGGGGGAGCTCATGGGTGCAGTGAGACCACTCAGAAGGAAGGGCACGCTGGGTCGCGACCACTCATCTGTAACCTCTCTGAGGGCACAGATTTGTTTTGTGTCTTTATGTCCTCGGTACCATTCAGTCAGTTGTTCTCCACGTACTTACTGAGTATCTGCTGCATTAGTCTCCCTGGGCTGCCCTAACAAAACACCATAGACTGGGCAGCCTAAACAACAAAATTTATCTTCTCACAGTTCTTGAAGCTAGAAGTCCAAGATCAGCCATGGGTGTTGGCAAGTCTGATGTCTTCTGAGGCCTCTGTCCTTGGCTTTCAGGTGGCTGCCTTGCCGCATCTCACATGGTCTTTCCTCTCTGCACACACATCCTTGGTATCTCCTTGCGTGCCCAAATTTCTTCTTATGACACCAGTGAGACTGGGTTAGGGGCCACCTTAAGGGCCTCCTTTTAGCTCAGTCACCTATTCAAAGGCCCTGTCTCCAAGTGCAGTCACACTCTGAGGTACTAGGGTTAGGGCTTCAACATATAAATTTTAGGGGGACAGAATTCAGCTATAATACCCATATATGTCAAGTACTATGGTAACAGCCCAGGCACACAGTAGGAAGTCCACAATGGTGTGTGAATATGTAAAGCAGTGAATAAATACAGGAGATTAGGAAAACTATTATGGTGTGATAGCATCTCATTTTTTTCTGAAAATAAATAGCACTTTATAAGCCATAAATCTCAAAATACCAGATTCATCAGTTTTAGTGTTGTGACACTTTGTGAGTGGCCTTAGAACGATGTAGGGTTAAAGTTGTTTCTTATATTAGCTAAGCAGGATAACACCAGGAGGAAAAGTTTCTTAAAATTAACTTAAATAGAAAGGCAGACAATTTTATATTGTCCTGAGGCATGACAGCTTTGTTAAACTAAAATGTTACTATATATAGAAAAATAATATTCATTTAATAATTTAAATAATCATTTAATATTTAATAATATTCATCATTTAATAATGTTCTAAGGTCATTTTCAAAATACCTGAGAACATGTTTATGCCAAGTACTGAACTAAGATGAAAATACACTCATTCCCGGACCTTCAGGAACTCACAGTTCGGAGTTTGCCTTTTCGTATCACTTATTTTGTCTCTCGTGTCTACCTTAATACAGGCAGGCTCACTGAGTGCCCTCGGCCAGTGTATTACGTGTCGGCTTCATATCCAGCTGTATGTGTATCCACCTTTGTCTTTTACCTTTAGACTGTCTCAGATGGTCTAGTTTTCTCTTCCACAGAAGCATTTGATTGAGTTCTGCTACACCGTAGCCCAGAAATATCTCTTTGAAGGAAAACATGAAGACGCTGTGCCAGCAGCTTTGCATTCTCTTCGCTTCCGCACGAGTGTGTACGGCCTGAGTTCAGTAGAGCTCGTGCCTGCCTACCTGCTGTTGGCCGAGGCTAGCCTTGGTAAGTGGAACTGGCTTGAGGCCCCCTGGAGTCAAGAAGTGCTATGCTAGGTCATCTCAGTAGCCAGCGTGTAGCCTTGGCAGTGGCACCAAGACACCTTTTGTGGAAGAGCAGCGTTGCTGAAAAAGTTTGGCACAATGTGGGCTAGGAGATGCCATTGACTTTTGGTTACAGCTGACAGAAATCCACTCTAGCTGGCCTAAGCGATTTGTTAGGATGCTGGAGTGTCCTCAGGGAATTGAAGCTTCATGAGGTACTAGAACCAGAATGTTGTAACAAACCAAGGCTGGTGCTCTCAGTTTCCCTTTCTGGGGCCTTGTCTCTTGCCTCTGCTTCTCTGTATCTGCTTTATTTTCCGTCTCTGCAGACTAGACTTTTCTACACTGTGCTTACTGCAGAAGACACCTACCCCCAAATGTCAGGTGTAGCTGAATTTACACGTCTTCCAGGGTCAAGGTGGGTAATAGAGACTAATTAGCAACCGATGTCCAGTTTTACATTCCCAAAGAGAAAATTGTGTTGACTCAGCTTGAGGGTGATATCTGTCCTCCTTTATCTGCCTTTGTGCCAGGGCCACAGAGTTCGAACAGAAGCACGGGGACCTGTTCCTATAGATGAGAGGCAGTTTTGAGAGCAGGGAGCACAGACTTGGCAGATGTCCCCACATGGTGGATGCAAAAGAGAAGAATTAGCATTTTTGAGGGGAATTAACATTGGACTATCTACAATATTTTAGGTACTGTGCTGCTACTTTTTATGTATTAATAGCCACTTTTTAAAATAAATGAACTTTTAAAAAAGTGAAACTGTTGGGAATACAGTCCGAATAACTTTGCCCTTAGCTATCTGAGAGTGAGCTGCTCACCTAATGCCCAGGCCTTGAATGTTTCAGTGTGTATTTCCTGCAAAGGTGTTCTCCTTCATAATCACAATCTAACCATCACCTACTGTCATCTACTAAGCAGACCCCATTTCAGTGTCTCCAACTGTTCCAATATCATCTTTATAGGAAAAGGGCACCGTTCAGAATCATGCTTTTCATTGTATTACCACACATCTGTAGTATTCATTTTGGAATAGTTTCTTAATCTTCCTTTGATGTCTATGACTTTGATATTTTTAAATATCAAAGGCCAATTATTTCATAAAATGTCCCTCAATTTGCGTTTCTCTGATGTTGCCTCATACTAACTTCAGGTGATGTATCTTTGGCAGGAATATCACAGAAGTGATGGTGTGTTCTCATCCCATCCTATAAATTGACACATATTTTGAATTTATTCCATTACTGATGAAGTTCATTTAAGTTACTTCGTTAAGGTGGTATCTGCCAGGCTTCTTCTCTGTAAAGTAACTCTTTCCCTTCTTTGCAATTAATAAGTAATTTATGGAGAGGTATTTTGAACTATGTAACTATCCCATTGTCATCAAACTTTCGATGTATCCATTCATTTATTTATTTACATCAGTATAGACTCTTGGTTTCTTGTCCCCCCCCAAAGGGTTATAATCCATTACTATCATTAATTTCATGCTCTACTGTCCCTGATTTGGCAAGTGGCAGCTCATTCAAGATGGCTTCTGTGTGTCCTTGACACACCCCCTTTGTTCTGTGATCACTTTCCTGCTTTCTCCAATGTACCTCCAAAGAGCCTTGATTTCCTTTAGTGAAAATTGGAATTCAGAAGCCGAGAGTTGTGCACTAGATGTATGTGTTGCTATTGGTTGTGGCTGTTGCCAGGCCTCCTCAGTGGACAGATTAGGGACCGTGTGTAAATGTAAAAAACAAATTTGTGGACATATGCACACACTTACATCTAAATTTATTTTTATATATCTGTATATATATACACACATGCAAGGTGGGCAAAGGTAAGTTAATAACAATAATAAATAATAATACAAGAGTAAACTCTGCATTGCACGTACTCACCATTGTAAATCTAATTTGGCCCCCCCTGTATGTGTGGCCATGGGTCCATACCAGTATCCCAAATCAAGTCCAGCACCAGCGTGGGGTTTAATCTAATTTTCTCCCAATTCCCTATTTGTCGTGCTCTCCTCTGACAGTGAGAATGCTGGCTTCCTTTTTCATAAATATATTGACATATTTCATCAGTTCTCCTTCTATGAACCCATCTCCCCTCTCCAGCCCTGTCCTTTCCCCTTCCAAGATGCCCCCCTCTCCCTCTGTGGGCTCTGGCTCATTTCCAAGCTACCTCTTTGGCATGGATCCCCTTCTCCCTGGTTTGGATTCTGACTCCCAGGCCACTTAACTGCAAGAATGTCCTCCTTATCCCACTCAGGTCTGACTCCCCATTCTGGATTGTCCTCCTCCAAAACTCTTGGGAAGAGCACTGGACAAGGAAACAGAGCCCGGGTCTGTTTATTTCTGACACTGACTAGTCACAGGAGTTTGGAAGTCACCCTGGCCTGTCTCATCATCTCGCATGTGGACTGTTGCCTGCCACCTGGTTTCTGCACGTGTCTGGCCTCCCTCCAATCTGGCCTCCACACAGAATGTGATCGAATCACTCCACCATAAAGACCAAACTCCTAAAGCAACCTATGAGGCCCTGCTTGGTCCAGCCTTTATGAATCCTCTCACTCGCCTCATCTTGCATTCTTTTCTCCTCTCCCTTTTAAATTACACTGGCCTTCTTTTGATTCTTTATTTTATTAAATTTTTTAAAAAATTGATTTTAGAGAAAGGGGAAGAGAGGGAAGAAGGGAGGAAGAGAAATATTCATGTGGGAGAGAAACATCAGTTGGTTGCCTTCTGTATGTGCCCTCCATGGGGGACCAAACCCGCAACCCAGGCATATGCCCTGACTTGAAATCGAACCTGCAACCTTTCACTTTGCAGGACAACACCCAACCAACTAAACCACACAGAACAAGGCCTCTTTGGATTCTTTAGAGCACTCTGATGCTTCCTTGTTCTGGAAGGCTTGTCGCTAGCCACTGTTTTCACTTTTCCTCTCCTCCCTTTCTCCTAACTAACTCCTATTCATCCTTCAGGTCTCAGGTGTTACCACCCCCTTTGTCTAGAAGCCTTTCCCAAGCCCCTAGCCTGGGTCAGAAACCTTTCTTTTTTCTGGGTATTTCAGTAATAATTATAAATTCATTGATGAGATTATTGAATACTGGAACTGCATCTATTCTTACAGGTAATAATGTCTTCACATCAGAACGGTACTTACTGCTAGGAAGGTACTCAAAAGCCCCTCCCACAGTGCCTGATACCTAGTGGGCACTGTGGGAGCCTTTGCTGAATCTGAGTCCTCTTTACGGGATTTTGAGAATTAAATGAGTTTATGTGTAATGAACAAGAAAATGCTTTGCCAGCTGGAAAGTCCTGTCCAAATGGAAGGTTTTACTATAACTCCCACAGTCACTGATCTGAAACCTTGCCAAGGTTTTTGAAAGTTTAAATAAGTCACACCCTTTGTGCACATGCCTCCCATCTTAGAGATTCCTCCCCACTGGAGTGGGAAAATAACAAGTATTCAGCCTTTCTTAAAGTAAAACTTGGGAATTATAGTTAATTAGAAATGGTATTTTCAATAACACTTCAAAGAGGAGCTGCCTTCCTCATCTCCCCCTACCATTGTTGTGCTTTGGTGCCAGGAGAGCCTGGGTTCAAGTTCCAGCTCTTTCTTCCCTGGTTGGGCATCAAACTTCTTCTTACCTTAGGGCTCTCTTGCACACTATTCCTTCTGACTGGAATGCTCTTTTCTCCTTAAACATGGCTGGCTTCTTTTCAGGCCATGCTTCTGCTTAAACGTTACCTTCTCAGAGAGCTGTCCCCTAATCATCCAATCAAAGGATTGTAGGTTTCTCCCGGCTTTCTTTGATCACTGTGTTCTGTTCATTTCCTTCATAGCACTTCATGTTTTGTTAGTTTATTGCGTACCTCCTTCATTTCATTATATAAGCTCCTTGAGGTCAGAGATCATGTCTGTTTTATTCACAAATATGTACTCAATAAATTAGATAAATATGTGTTTGAATGAATGAAGTTTCCTCTTCTGTAAGTTCCTTGCTGAATATTTATTTCCCAGGGTTGTTGGCAGAGAAATCACAGATGCAATGGCCTAGCATAGTGCACGACCAAGAGCAGGTCCTCAGGAAATGCGGATTCGCTTTGTTCCCCGGGCATCTCACAGCCACACCTTGGAACTGTGTAACTGCTTTATTCTGTGAACCTTTACTTTCATCGCCAAGTCATGCGTGATCTTCCCCCAGTATGTCTCTCAGATCTGCCACCAACCCAGTGTAAGCCTATGGTCTTGCCTTTCAAGTAAGTGTCCCTGGTCCTTAATTGACTCTCCTTTCTTTATTCCATGTAATATTAAGATTCCCTTTAGGAGAATCTCAGTTCCTCTGTCAGCTTTACCTCCATACTACCTCCACCATCCCCACACCTCTCCAGGAAGCACTATGTATAAGAGGGCATGCCTGCACCTTCCTACTCTGCTTGAAACAGCCCATTCCTCTCACCTCACTATATCCCACTCTCTGCACTTACAGCCTCATAGTTGGGTTCCCCCTCTGCCCCCCACACAAGTGTGCCTTTTCCTCTGGGATGATTCTTGTTTAAATGCTGGTTCATCCTGGCCTTGGGCGCATCCCTCTTTGCGTTGCCTCCTTGAGTGAGATCTAGACAAAGAAAATTTAAAATGACCAGTATATGGCAATGCCCTCTGCCAATTTTTTCTCTATCTAAACAATCTTAGCTAAGAGTCATTTGCTTCTTTAAATTTGAAAGAACCTCAGTCTAAAGCTTTTATCAACAAAACCCAGATGGAAGATGTGACTTGCCATGGGCCAGCTTCATGGACCTAGGCCTCTTGCTTCTAATCTGGAATTTTGCCACTTTAGTTCCCCCTGTTAGTTTGAGCTTCAGTCAAGCAAAGTTACTTGCTGCCTCTTGTAGACTGCTTCTTCCACACCTCTCCTCCTTTAAACCAAATGATTTATAGGACAAATGATTACAATTTGAATGAAGTAACGCTTACATGTGAAGTAGGCCTGAGAGGAAGGACCTTATTCATGGTTTATATCCTCATCACTTGACCCTTTTCGGTGCCATTTCGGCTGCAGCATCCGTCACTTGAAATGCTTCGTAGTTCTGCAGAGGCTGTCAGTGGTTTTTCTATTCAGTTCTCACAAGTGCCCTAGGAGGCAAGCTGGTAGGCAGGCAGCTGTTATGTATTTTTACATCTAAACAAAAAGTCTTCAGTGTCAACAGTATAAGAATATTAGAGGCCCTGGCCAGGTAGCTCAGTTGGTTAGAGCATCATCCCTATATACCAAGGTTGCTGGTTCGATCCTCAGTCAGGACACATACAAGAATCAATCATACATAAATAAAGTGGAACAACAAATCAATGTTTCTCCCTCTCTCAAATCAATACATTTAAAAAAATAAAAATAAAGAGGACTTTCACTTAGTGACCATGTGTTGTCCATTCTAGCTCCTAAATGCCTCTTCATGTCTTTTCCATCTTTATGCACTGTCTTAACTCAGACTCTTAACAGTGCTTGCCCAAACTATTTCAAAAGTCTTCTAGTGAGTCTTCTACTTTTCTTCCACCCCTCTGGTTCTTCCTCTACACTGGCTCCAAAAGAGCCTTCTAAATCTAAATCTAATTGTCTCTTCCTTTCTGAAAACCCTCTAATTTTTATCTACATGCATCAGGCTCTTTGACACAACATACAAAGCTCTCTGGAACCTACCCCTTGACTACTCTTTGGCCTCACTTCCTGCTGCTCTGTCCCTTACACTTTTGTGCCCCAGCATCATAGACCAATACATAATTCTCCAAATATGGCGATCTGTTTCATACATCCATGCCTTTGCATATGTGTTACCTCTGCTAAGACGCTCTCTCTTCCTCATCTATCTGGAAAACTTTTATTCATCCTCAAAACCCAGCTCAGACTTTCCCCATCATCTTAGTTTGGCTGCCATAACAAATGCCATAGACTGGGTGGTTTAAACAGCAAACATTTATTTCTCACAGTTCTGGAGGCTAGGAAGACCAAGATCAGAGTACCAGCAGGTTGGGTGTCTGGTGAGGGCCTGTTTCCTGGCTTCTAGACAACCAGCTTTTTGCTGTATCCTTGCATAGCTGAGAAAGAGATTAACTCTCTTGTGTCTTTTTTTATAAAGGCACTAATCCTTTATACTTCTTATAAAGGCACTAATAAGAAGGCCATTCAGATGACCTGATTGTTTTCCAAAGGCCCTACCTCCAAAAACCATCACTTTGGGGACTAGGGCTTCAACCTATGACTTTTTGGGGGGACACAACATTCAGTCCAAAGCACGGACCATGCCTCTCCCCACTCCAGTGTTTCTGTCCATCCCGTCCATAGAATGAAACACTTCATACTCTCCACCTCTTCCAAACCTTCTGATGTTACTATTATTGTACTCACACTGTTTTATATATATATTTGTTTTCATGTCACATATTCATTCGTTCATTCCCCCAACCCAACTATACATTTTTTTTAAGGTAATGGTTTTGATTCATCTTTGAATCCCCATCATTCAACATAAGCTCTTGTACATACATATACATATAATTCATATGCCATAAAATCCACTCTTTCAAAGTATAATTCAGCAGTTATAGTATATTCAGATGATTATGCAACAATCACTACGCTGAACTCCAGAACATCTTGGTAAATCCAAAATGGAACCCCACATCCACATTAGCGGTCACACTGCATTTTCCCATATCCACATTTTCTGGACACCACTAATCTGCCTTGTCTCTGTGGCTTGGCCTATTCTGGACATTTCATGTAAGTGGAATCAAAATATGTAGCCTTTTGTGTCTGGCTTCTTTTGCTTAAAATAATGTTTTTAAGGTTCACCCACATTGTGGCCTGTCAGTACTTCATTCCTTTCCATGACTGAATAATATTCCACTCATGGATGTGGAGGGACCACCTTTTGCATTCTACTCATCACTTGATAGACATTTAAATTGTTTCTATTTTGGGGGAGGCTGTTATGATTAGCCTGCTATGAACCTTCACGAACAAGTTTTTGTGTGTCAGTATAGGTCTGAGTTACTGAGTAAATCAGTGAGTGTGTGATGGCGTGTTTATTTCATCATGTGTTTTCTGGCCAGGGTATGGATTATAATCTTTCCTTCTTTTGGACAGGTCTGGGCCGGATCGTCCAGGCTGAGGAATATCTATCCCAAGCCCAGTGGACAGTCCTCAAATCAACCGATTGTCCTAATGCCACCCACTCTTTACTGCATCGGAACCTGGGACTCCTCTTTATGGCTAAGGAAAACTACGAGGAAGCCCGTTATCATCTGGCCAATGATGTAAACAACCTAAATTATAGCACCTGAATATTTCTGAGACCAGTTCTGTTCAGTTTTTTTTTTTAAACTGAGCATTTCTTTATAACTTCTTGGTCTACTACTGACTGTTTGGTGGGGTATTAGCAGGGACACAATTTTAACAACCTGAATTCAAGCCTTTCTGCTTCCTCACTATGCAATCTTGGTCAGGTCACATCATTTCTCCAAGGCCCATTGCTCTGAGGATGATAAAGAGAGGCAGAACAGGGCACTAGTTGAGAGAAGGGCTTTCCTTCTAGTTCTAGCTTAGTGGTTTGACCAGCCACATAGCCTCGAACAAATTATTTAACCTCTTTCAAATTATAAAATGGTCTCTGCCTCATTGGGTCATTGCAGAGCTCAATAATGGGACAATACACAAGCAGCACTTCGGCTATTATTTTTATAAACAACACCAATGTCTCCGCTTCAGGGTGTGGTTAGTAAATTTCAATGAGCTGGTGGTGTTGGGAAGTGCTTTATAAGCCATAAAACTCTGCAAGTGTGAGACAGGGTGATGAGAGCGCTGACCGAGCAGTTCTTCCAAAATTTCTGAGGTTTCTTCCAAAATCAGGCTTTCAGTGCTGGACAGTATTACCAGGGAGAACAGATCCTGAGCCTGAGATCTGGGTGAGTCTTCATGCAGGTTGCTTCTCTCTCCAGCCTTTCCACTGGGTAACCCTCCCTCTGGTCGGCTGCCACCGCACAATGCCTATAAGTCCAATGGAAACATTCTTTTTTCATTGATTTTTTTTTGAGAGAGAGAGAGAGAAACATTGACTTGTTGTTCCACTTATTGATGCATTCATTGGTTGCTGCTTGTACATGCCCTGACAAGGGATTGAACCCATAATCTTGGTGTATCAAGACAATGCTCTAACTTCCTGTGCAGCTGGCAGGCCAGGGCTCAATGGAAACATTCTTGTGCTGATTAGCCTCCATATCCCCTCACTCCAAATGCATTCTCTGCCCTACTCTGCCCTGGGAGGCTGACTTTTATGGACTACACAACCTGGGCTCCACTGCCGTGGCTTCAGGTGTGTTTGAAGAGTGAGAGGTGTGGTGGGGGATTGGAGGTTGGGAGGAGAGACAGGTAGGGGCCCTGGTAACCTTGCTTTCTCCCCTTGCTTTTTGAGGAGTTGAGACGGTAAAAATTCCTTGCTGTTGAAATCCCCAGTGCTCCTCTAGGTTTTGTCGATTCCTTAACCCTTCCACATCTCTGTAAATAATTCTTTTCATTAAACTGTCTTCAGGAAATAACTTTGAAGGTACATAAAATTCAACCCTGTGAGCCTGACTAATGCACTTCTTCATCTGTGTTTCTCTACACAGAGATAGTTTCCACCCTCTGACAAGTGAAGCAGAGGCCAATTCTGTCTTGAGCTGGGCCACACTGTTAAGCATTAGATCAAGCTCAGATTCCTCAGCCTAGTTTTTTAAAAAGCACAGCTTTATTGACACATATCATAAAATTCACCCACAGTGTATAATTCAATGACTTTTTAGTAAGCTTAACAGTTGTGCAGCCATTATTAGCACAATCCAGTTTTACAGCACTTGTATCACCCCAAAGAGATCCCTTATACCCATTTTCAGGCATTTCTCTTTCCCACTCCCCACCCCAGGCAGCTACTTTCTGTTTGTCTGGATTTGTGATTCCTGGACATCCCATGTGAATAGATTGCTATGTGGTTTTTTGCATCTGACTTCTTTCACTTAGCATAATTATTGTGAGGTTCATCCATGTGGTCATGTGTATCAATATTTCATTTCATTTATTGCTGATTAGTAGACCATCATCTGAATATATACCACATTTTCTTTATCCATTCATCAGTTGAGGAACGTTTGGGTTGTTTCCACTTTTTGGCTGTCATGAATAATGCTGCTGAGAATATATAAGTCTTTGTGCAGACATATGTTTTCATTTTCTTGGGCATATACCTAAGAGTGGAATTTCTGAGTCAGGCAGTAACTATGTGTTTCACTTTTTGAGCACTGCCAAACTGCTTTCCACAGACGCTGCATCATTTTAGTTTCACACCAGCAGTGTATGAAAATGCACTGGGTTCCATTTTCTCCACATTCTTGACAATACTTGTTGAATTCTGCCTTTTTGATTAGGGCCATTCTAGTGTGTGAGAAGTGGTATCTCACTTCTTATGCTTATTAGCCATTGCTATATGTTCTTAGAGACATGTCTGTTCAGATCTTTGTCCATTTTTTAAAATTGATTTTTATTGTATTTTCCATTAGCATCCTCCCCTTTATCCCCTCCCCCCAGCAGTCACCACACTATTGTCCATGTCCATGAGTCCTTTTTCCTTTTTGTTCAATCCCCTTTACCTATTAACCACCCCCAGAACTCTCAGCCTGCTCTCTATCCATTAGTCTGTCTCTATTTTGCTTGTTAGTTTAGTTTTTTCATTAGATCTCACATAGGAGTGAAATAATATGGTATTTGTCTTTCTCTGACTGGCTTTGCCCATTTTTAATTGGGCTGTTGTAGAAGTTCTTTATATATTGTGAATACAAGTCTTTTTTTCAAATCAGATGTATGATTTGCAAAGAGAACTCAAGAACTCCCCCTCTTCCTTCTGTTCTAGATTTATTTTGCCAGTTGTGCGTTTGGAACAGAGAACATCAGGACGTCAGGAGGCTACTTTCACCTGGCTAATATCTTCTTTGGCCTTAATAAGATGGACCTGGCAGATACGCTGTACACCAAGGTGAGCTGGGGAATACAGGAGCTGAACCTTGACACTTGGGCCTTGTATCTTACAACTGGTGACAGATCATCCATGAAAAATTTGAAGCACAGAGATATAAAGTGCCTTACCCAAATTCCCATAGCCTGATGTATGATATATTCCAATTCTCTTTCCAATTGTTTCTCCACTTCCAAAAGAGACCAATCATTAGAATCCATAGGGCTATTAGCAAGTAATAAGTGATGAATCAATAAGAACTCCTCCAAATAGAGTGCCATATGCTCTGTCATACCCACAGGACCAAGATAATGTGGGCATACTGAGGACTGGAGTAGAGAAAGAGATGAGGTTTTTAAGGGGTAATTATTGCCAAAAGGTCATAGGAAGAGATCCAAAAATATAAATGCCCCTTGAAATCTCCCCCTGTACATGTGAAAGATTTTCAACTGTTTCTAATATATTAAAATGTTGGTTATGTTCATAGAGTAACATCTCACTCAGCAAGAAACCATCGCTGTGTGTGATACAGGCTCTCGTGATGCGACTGTTTATTCGCAGTGTAGGCCCACTTGTAAGGAAGAGGCACTGCATTGCGGCTGGAACGGAATGAGCCTCAGGGTCAGACGGACCTGAATTTAATTCCTGGCTGTGCCACACAACAGCTCTTACCAAAAGTCAAGTGTGATCTTAATGTCTCTGAGCCTCTGTGTATTTCTCTGTAAAATGGCAATAATAAGACTGTACCTCAACTGCGCATTGTGAGGATGTAAAGGTTTAGTGATATGTTCTCGGCAAATGGTAGCCATCGTTGTTAGCCCCCAGCAGGGCTGTCCGCATTTCGGTCACATGCCCTCTGCAGCCCAGCACTTGTCACGCTCACGTCGGCCAGGCCTGTGCAGGCTCCCAGGGTTCCCCCTGCTGCCCTCCCAGCTGGTGGTCCATCGGCTAAGACCTGGCCTGCGTATCTGATTGCATCTTCTTTCCCAACAGGTGTCTGAGATCTGGAATAAATATTTGAACAATCACTATCAAGCCCTCTCACAGGCTCGCATCCAACAAATAGATTTACTGGGCAAACAGTTTGAGACCGACACTGGCTTGGGTAAGTGGCAGTTCTCCCTATGACGCAGAGCAGTGACTTCCTGTCAATCTCTGGGCCTTGTCCTGAAGTGGGAGAGCTGCTGTATCTGCCGTGGATCACATGCCATCTCTCCCATCTGGCTTATGGGGAAACTGAGACGGGGGATCAAAGAGATTTTACCGGAAGTCAGATTCCTAGCATCACAAATAGCCTTTCAAGGGACAGATTTGGAGGAAAAAAGACCCTGCCAGAGCCCACTGTGACTTCTGTAGAGTATCCGTGTCTTATGTGTTATCCCTCCAAGGCACATAAGCCTAGGCAGACTCAACAGAAGTCACATTACTCATTTGTCCTGACGCCCTGTCCTGCTCCTTTACCGGACCGCGAGCTTCTCAGCGGCAGCAATGAGTCTGAATCGCCTCGCCATCCCCAGGCTCAGCACAGGGCTGGGTGTTGAATAGCGCTGTGCAATATCATTCCCTCTGAGACAAGAAAGAGATGGAGGACCTGGTGTGTGCTAAAAAGACATAGAATGTAGTTCGTGAGCCAGCCTATTTGAAATACCGAAAGAAAATTTTTACGAGTACAAATTATATCGTCAGTCTAGCCCCAGAACAAAGAAGTGATAATGGTATTGAAGAGGGAAGACTTCTTCCGGAAGAGGTATTTAAGATAAGGTTTAAAAAATGAGTAACTTTACTGAGCTTTCTCTTACGATAAAAGTGTTCATCTGAAAGCAGAAAACTTGGAAATCATAGATACCCAAAGGTAGCCAGCCTTAACATTATGGTGTACACCCTTTCTGTCTTTTTCTCTAAGCTTCCCACAGGAAGTCCTCACTTAGTGTCCTTGATAGGTTCTCAGAAACCGTGACGTTAGCAAAATAATGTTTAATGAAACCAGCTTTACCATAGGCTAACTGATAGGAATAAGAGTTAAATCCCTACAGCATATTTCTGGTAACAAAAACACCACCAAATTCCTAAATAAAGACCCAAAACACTTCTAATATTTTTTAAAATATATTTTATTGATTATGCTGTTGCAGTTGTCCCAATTTTTCATCCTTTGCCCCTCTCCCCCCGGTACCCCTATTTCCTCCAGCAATCCCTCCCGCCTTAGTTGCGTCTTTGGATCATGCATATAAATTATTTGCTTTCTCCATTTCCCATACTATTCATAACATCCTCCTGTCTATTTTGTACCTACCAATTATGCTTCTTTTTTTAAAAAAAATATGCTTCTTAATCCCTGCACCTTTCCTCCCCTTCACCCTCCCAGTTGATAACCTTTCATATCTATTATTCTGTCCCTGTTCTGCTTGTTTGCTTAGTTTGTTTTTTTAGATTCAGTTGTTGATAGTTGTGAATTTGTTGCCATTTTAATGTTCATAGTTTTGATATTCTTATTTTCTTAAATAAGTGCCTTTAACATTTCATGTAGTAATGGCTTAGTGACGATGAACTCCTTTAGCTTTACCTTGTCTGGGAAGCACTTTATCTGCCCTACCATTCTAAGTGATAGCTTTGCTGGATAGAGTAATCTAGGTTGTAGGTCCTCACTTTTCATCACTTTGAATAATTTTTGCCAGTCCCTTCTATCCTACAAAGTTTCTTTTGAGAAATCAGCTGACAGTCTTATGGGCACTCCTTTGTAAGTAACTCTCTGCTTTTCTCTTGCTGCTTTTAAGATTCTCTCTTTTCTTTAACCTTTGGCATTTTAATTATGATGTGTCTTGGTGTGGTCCTCTTTTGGTGCAACTTGTTTGGGACTCTCTGTGCTTCCTGGACTAGTATGTCTATTTCCTTCACTAAATTAAGGAAGTTTTCTTTCATTGTTTTTTCAAACAAGTTTTTAATTTCTTGCTCTTCCTCTTCTCCTTCTGGTATCCCTATGATTCGGATATTGTTACATTTGGAGATGTACCAGAGGCACCTTATACTGTCCTTTTTATATATATATATATTCTTTTTTCTTCTTGCTGTTCTGGTTGGATGCTTAGTTCTTCCTTATGTTCCAAATTGTTGATTTGATTCTTGACTTCATCCCCTCCACTGTTGGTTCCCTGTAGATTTTTCTTTATTTCACCTAGTGTAACCTTCTCTTCTACCTGGGTCTTTTTTATTTTCTTGCTGTACTCAATGAGTTCTCTGAGTACCCTGATCACCAGTGTTCGGAACTCTGCATCTGATAGGTTGGTTATCTCTGTTTCATTTAGTACTTTTGCTGGGGTTTTGATCTGTTGTTTTCATTTGGGCCATATTTCTTTGTCTGCTCAATTTGGCAGCCTCTGTGTTTGTTTCTGTGTAGTAAGTAGAGCCGCTTTGACTCCCTGCCTTAGTAGTGTGGCCTGCTTGCATGAATGTGGCTTCTTTAAATCCTTGGTTGTCAGACTTCCATACAGCTCTATATTCTGATGGTCCTGGATATTTTTTATTTTGAGGTCTAGTTGTAATTCTTTCTGTGATTGTGCAAGGAGGTGAAGCTTGTTTAACTACGCCTCCATCTTGACCAGAAGTCCCAACACTTCTAATATTAAACGTTAAAATAAGTGTGAGCTATACATATAAGATAGATAAATAAAAACAAGTAATATAATTCTGTTCCAACCCACTTATTCCATTTCAAGGTCACGGGTGACTGGAGTTTATCCTGGCAGCTCAGAGCACAAGGTATACACCCACACTGGACAGGACTCGTTTCAGTGCAGGGTCACTTACACACACATCCACACTCACTCACACTTGGACAACTTAGACACACCAGTCACCTAATGTGCACATCTTTGGGATGTGGGAGGAAGACCAGGAGAAAACCCACACAGATATGAGCCAACTCCGCACAGAGAGTGGCTCCAGCTGGGAGTCATTTTTCCCTCATCAATGTTATAATGAAATGATGTTGAACAAAACAATGTTATTTGGGACTTGCTGTACTTAAAATTTGCTTTTAAGTATCTGGCCCGTCATAACTCATAGTAGTCAATATATGCTGACTAAAGCCGATCCAAAAACTGCTGGGGGAAATTATAAGTAGAAATGCTGTTCCTTAAATGTCTTTGGGTTGGGGGAAGAAGAATTAAGATGCTGCAGCTGCAAGAAATCCTGCTCCCCCTCCTGCTGTAGAGCAGAAGCCGAGCTGGGCCCAAGGAATCCCACTGTGATAAAGCCTCTGAGAGAACGAATTCAGGACTCAGAAAGAGAGAAATCTTATCAACATTGGGACTGAGCATTTTTTTAGGTTACTCTGATAATGACATGCTCGACAAGGCTGGGGAGCTGCCTGAAACCGTGTGGCTTCCTGCTCCGCGTGTGGCAGCAGTCGTCCCGGTGAAGACCTTGCTGTGGTCTGTGCTGCCTCCCGAAATGTCCCTGGGAGGAGGCTTCAGGAGGCCAGCCACCCTAACAGCCACTGCTCATCCCCCGGGGGAGACTCAGCTGCCCCCTCAGGACCTGTTTCTTCTTTCCTTCCTTTCCATTGCAGATGAAGCGCAGGAAGCAGAAGCCATTCAGATCCTGACTTCAATCTTAAACATTCGAGAGTCTACGTCTGACAAAGCTCCCCAAAAGACTGTCTTTGTTCTGAAAATCCTGGTCATGCTTTACTACTTAATGATGAATTCTTCAAAGGCAAGTTTCCCTAGAGAAGCAGCCTGTCTAAAATGGAGGTAGAAATTCCTCTAGTTGAAGCCAGCTGTATACTGCCCGACTGCACTAGCTTTTGCCCCAAGAGTAAGCCCTCACTCCAGAAAGTTCACATGCTCGTGACATGTTTCACTGGTTGAGTCCAGCCTGCATAATGGAAACTGGATCATCTTCTTCCCTTAGGAGGGCCTTCCCAGGGTTGCACAGGTGAATGGGAGTTGGGGCAGCGCTAAGAAGCCTGCAGGGCAGGAGGACTCTGGGGAGTCCTCGCAGAAATGGAGCAGTGGCTTTAACTACACTCATTTAGTGAGTTCCCCCAGGACGGCAATTTACTCGTGGCACCTGTCGTCTCTCTTCCTGCCAATGTTGGTTCAAAAGGCCCTAATTAAGATCCTACAAAATCTCACTTTGCTAAGAAGGTGTACTTAGTTTGTTAAGCCAGGTGCTTTTCCTGGTGCCCCTGCCCCACCCCGCACACGTGTGGCTAGCTGTACAGACCCCGTGTGTGTTCCCAGCTTCCAACAAGAGCTTGGCGGCTGGTGTGAGAAGCTGATGGGTCATTTCCCATGTTTCTGGGATTGAGCACAGGTGGGGCTTCCAGCATAATGCTTCCCTGTAACAACTTCCTTTTCTCACTGCGATTCTATTCTAGGCACAAGAATATGCCATGAGAGCCTTCAATCTAGCTAAAGAAAAACAGCTCAGTGTCCATGAACAAAACGCCATCCAAGAATTACTAAATCTCATCTCAGCTCAAGAAGCTCAGCCCATGACTTAGTGGCCCATGGGTTCTGCATCAGAGTCCATTCAAGGGACTATTGCGCATCTAGTATATTCCAGCCTCGCACAACTGCTTTGTTGTTCCCCAAACTGCTGAAGTTCCACCCTCTTCCCCTGTGACTTCACCCAAAGTGCATTTTTGTTCTTGCACAGCATGTGTGAAGGGATATAGAACTCTAGACATAGAAATCAGTAAAACCTGTTTATCATGACCTTTGCACTTGGTTTATCATGACTTTGTACAACTTTGAGTAATGTGCTGTCAGCTCACTAACAAGGTATTTGTAATTAAACTGCAAGTAGTTTATCATATTTCCCAGAAGTCTCCCAGTGATGCATGTTCCATAGATCTTTGCCCAAAAAAAGGGATAGGGAATAAGCTATACCAGAGGAAATTTCCCTATTCTACTGGAATTAAATTAGCATTAATCCGAGGTAGTTTGTGATTAAAATGTCCCTTATAATTCCTAGAGCAATCACTAAGAAAATTACTCTAAAAATAGTTTAAAATCAACAAAGGAGTTAAAATATACTAGAAAAGATCCACTTAATGCAAAAGAAGGCAGTGAAGAAGAAATAGAAGGTCGAAAAGGACATGAGATATATTGAAAATAAGTAACAAAATGCAGACATAAACCATAGGTCTTTGCCAGAGAAGGTGCTGGGACTTGCAAGGAACCACGGTTCAGACAGGCTGAGATACCATTCCAAGCTGGTGTCTTTCTCTCCCTAGACAATGATTTGAAGCAGACGAGAGCCATCTATACTGTCTAGAGAAGCACTCTGGAAGGCCCCCTGTGATGTAGAGGACAGAGTGCAGGCCTTGGAGTCAGATGTGCCTGGGTTCAAATCCCCAGTGTCTGGCTTAATAGCTTTGTGACCTTGATCTCCCCGTAACCTCATTCATTATTGTTGTAAAATGGCCTAGATGTGGCCATGGCCATATCAGCTTGTCCCCAGATGGCCATGGTCACTTAGCGTATCTTTTTTTTTTTAGCTCCAGGCTTGTCAAACAGCCTGCCCACTAGCACACCTGGGTAGGTTTTTACCCAGGAAGAGGATATGCAAGTCAAGAACATGTCAGAGAGTTTTGTTCCTCCCTGTAAATTAATTCACTCAGATACATAATGAAAAATAGGTCAGCTAGACCACCCCATCCCTTAAGGTCTAGGTAAACTCTGCTGGGAACCCCTTCCATAACTCTGGGCATTCTCCTGCTTCTCTAAGATGCATGTGAAGTCCCAGGGCCTGACTCTTCCACCAGCCATCTCTCACTCCCGTCTGAAGCTTTGGTGGCATTCTCACTCTCCACAGCTCATCTTTTAGTTGTTTTTTTGTCTCTTCAGGGACTCAGCCCTTTCCTTCTTCTTGATTCTCACCCTGCAGCCTCGAATATGAGTTAGCTCTTTCAAATAGATGTTTAGTGAAGATTTGTGGCGGGGGGTGGGGTGTGGGGGAGGATCGACAACTCTTAGCAGATACTTTAAAAGAAAATATCATACCTTCCTTCTTCTATAGAAGTCCTTTAAAGTGCATTTCATTAAACTCTAGTTCTTTCCTTTACTATATTCATTGTCCCTTTCTCTGCCCCCATTATCTATTCTCTCTTCCCCTGAATTCTTACCCAGGAATTCTTCCCCATTAAGTAAATTTATAAAAGTATTGTTTATATTATTCATATTGACTGATTTTCCTCTTCATCATGTCATAGTAATTTAATTTTCCATCTTTCTGCTTTCTAACACTTGCATATAGACTATAAATCCCCCCAAATGCTGCTTTACTTCATCCCATGTATTTTAAACTGCAGCATTTTTATTGTCATTTTGCTCTAGACGTGTCTTAATTTTTTGTGACTCATGAGTCATTTAGAGATATGATTTTTATTTTCTAAAAGAAGGCAACTTGACTTCTTTGTTGTTGGTTCCTAGCTTAATTTTATTGAGGTCGTAAAATATGCTGTGTACAATTTTGACTTTTAGAAATTGGTTGAGATTTTCTTTATGGCTAAGGATGTGGCCAATGTTTGTCAGTGATCTGTGTGAGCTACAAGAGAATGGAGTTATAGGGTATAGTGTACTGTACATGTCCATTAGGTCAGACTTGTTCATGTTAAATCTTGCTTATCCTTCCTGAATTTTTTGTTTAAATCTGAGAGAGGCATATAAAGTTCATTCAGTATGATTATGTATGTTTCTGTTTCTCCAAGTTCTGTCAATTTTTGCTTTATATATTTTGAGACTTTGTTATTAGGCAAGTACAAATTCAAATATTATATTTTATTAATTAAATATAAAGAATTACATCTTTATGTATTATATCATGAAGTGCTTCTCTTGGTCACTAGTAATGCTTCTCATTAACTAGTAATGCTTTTGGCCTTAGAGCCTATTTTGGTTTCATAGCATAGCTACACCTGCTTCCTTTCGGTTGGATTGCTCGGTCAGGAGGCATCGTCGCTTACCTCTGCTTTAAAGGGTAAGCTAGGAACTCCAGTTCCCAGGACCTCTTTCCTTTTATGAATCTGGATGAAACTCAGCCAACGAGGGGCAAACTACTCAAGATTTGGAAGCTGGATGAGGAGCAGCCATTAATTTTCCTAAGAAGCACCTACTGTTGCTTTCTTGAAAGCAGATTTGGTATGGAAACAGCTTGCTGACCTTTGCTCCCTGATCTTTATGACCCATCCATTCCAAAGGTTGTGTAAGCCTCTAATTCTCTGGATTAAATAAATCTCTTTACTCATCATGCCTACAGAGGCTTCTGTTTTCCCCAACTAAACCTTGACAAAACACTTGATACTTCTTGTTGCAACCTTTTACTTTCAAACAATCTGTATCTTTATGTTTTGTATGTAACTAAAAATAATATAGTTTGGTATTTTCATAGCTGTAATTTTTATTTTATTTATTTTAGTTTTAAGTCATGATTGTATTTGTTTATTTTTATTGAGTTTATTGAGGTGATATTGGTTAACAAACGTGCCGGGAACCAGCCTCGGCGGGTCTCAGGGTCCTGGAAGGATGCATAGCTCAGGCGAGACACCAGGTGTGGTGCCAGAGGACAGCCAGGATCTCTAGACCTGACTGACTCACCGAGAAAATCAATCTTTATTTTTATAGTAGAGGTTATACAACATTCAATGCATAGTGTAATTATTAAAACAAAAACAGTTACCATAGAAATAATTTCGAAAAATACAGAAGGTTTTACAGATCAATCATGTTAAACAAAGAAATGACCGAAAAGTACAGGAAGTCCCACAGATCAACCATATTAAACAAAGGTTATTTTGACCAAGAGGATCGTTAATCAGATAGCCAACAAAGCTATACAAGCACAAACTTTCAAGTGCTGATTATAATTAAATATCTACTAAGTTTCTATAGCTTGGTCTAAATCAAAGTGGTACAAGGAGTGATTTAAAAATTAGTTATTGTTTATAGAAATTAGATTGTCTAAACTAGATAAATGATTTTTTGCCTAGATCTATTAACTACATATCTAGGGGGGGCTATATTATGTTTCCATGTACTGAGATTATTATATTTTAATTAAAACTCCTTCCTCCTCTTTCTACCTGGTCCCATCAATAACTGCTCCTGCCCAGGGCATGGGAAAGGCAGTGGTTCTAATAAATCTTGAGATTTTGAATGGTGACTCCTCAAACATTCCTAGCAACGGCCTCCTCCAGTGTTCTGGCAGCTAGTCTGCCCATAGTTTAATTCTATCCTTAACTTTCCAGGTGCGGGGAGTGGGCAGCATTAGGGTTATTAGGGGCTTCTAGTTAGTGGTCAGTAAGTCGTTTCACACAGGATCAGAGGCATCGTGCAAGGTTTTTTAATATTAAGCACAGGTGTCTAAAAATCTTACCACCTGATGCTAATAGGGACAGGCATATGGGAAGAGATAGACAGGAGACCTGACCACAGCCGCTTCTGCTGTGCAGACGCGTCTCATCCAACCCGACTGTGTCAAAGGACAGCTGTTTGCCCGCTCCTGACACAAACGCATGCAGCTTTCAAGTGCACAACTCAACTAAACATCGTTAGCACACGGCATGTGCGCCTGTCACCCAGAGTCCCTTTCGGTCCCACTTATCCCCTTTGCCCTCTCCCGCTACCCCATAGCTATGATTCTTAAAGCATCATTTCGTCCATTTGTGTTTCCTATATACTGTAAAGTTTGGGGTTTACATTTATGATCTTAATGTGTGCCTTTTACTTGTCCTGCACGTTCTGTTTTCCCCTTTCTTTTAGACTATTTTTCTCATTCCACTTTCTCCCCCATCTGCTAATTTGTAACTTATACAATATATTGTGTTTCTCTTATTTTAGTGTTTAGCCCAGAAATTCAGGTATTCATTTCTAACTTATCAAAATCTGAAGTTATTCGGAATGTTTACTCTTATTCTGGGTATACAAGGTATTTGAAACTTCTTAACTCCATGTACTCTCCCCTAACTTATATATTATCACTATTACTTATTTCAGATATATTTTAAACCCACAAGTCATAATTATTATTTTATAAAGTAGCCATGTTCTTTCTTGCTTTTCACACCTTCTATCTGGCCTTACATTACTAATAAATCCTTTAGTATTTCTTACAATGAGGGTTTGCTGATGGCAAATTCTTAGATTTTCTTTCTTTCATTAATCTGAAAATGTTTTATTTTTGTCCTTATTTTTGACTCTTCAGTGACATGTATTTAGTTTTCATACGTTATACAGAGGTGCAGGGCATCATGTGGATTCTGAAGATCTCATGAAATGTGGTTTACTTGACCCAGAAAGGTACACACAGGTTGAAGAGCACCGGGAGTTCTGCAGAGATAACAGTGCTTCTCACCTTCCCACAAGGTCATCATATTTTCCCCAAACTTATTCAGCAGCATTTGCAGGTGCAGAGCCCAGGGATCATCCTTGAAAGGCCTAATTTTTTTCTGCCGGCAAGGACATATGCAGTGTCACAGATTGTGTCATGTTGTCTATGAATCTGCATGCAGCACAAACTCACTCGGAGTAGTTGTCCCGAGGTCCCGCTGCATCACGTACCACCACCCCCTCGCTATGGCCTGTGCTGTGCAGTCAGTCCTTGGATGACCAGGATTAGGACCGAACTGCTCACTGCCAGTAGGTCCCATTACAGGATTCAGGGTGAGGTGCCCCTGTATTTACTTATAATGGCTCTGAAAGTATGACATCCTTCAAGAACAATAGGTCACATGAAACAAACATTTGGGAAAGTAAATGCTTCAAGAAAAACAATAAAGCATCACTTAAATGACAAATCATGTCATCATTTTGTTTGATAGGAAAAGTATGTCTTTCCTGATATTCACCAAAATCGATAATGTGATGGAGATAAATATTGTATTTTATATGTATGCATACACATAGTTTCAATAGTTAATAAATACTAAAACAGCAGCAGACTTTAAATGCATACAAGTAATGCTTTCTCATTTTCTCTCTGTGGATGGCCATTAATATGAATCATTTGAAAGTAAGTTGCAGACATTTTGCCCTTTTGTCTTTTTATCTATTCTTTAAATAAAAATTGAGACCAGGATATAAAACCAAGATGCTACATTATAAACATTGTCCCTTGCTTGCAAACCTTTGTAAGGATTGTAGATCTTCCAGGACATGTTAATGAACAAAGAAAACATTTTTTCAGTAAAAAACTATCATTAATAGTTTGAAAGTCAAGTTTCAACACAAGAAACAAAACTGGAGGTAGGGGATGAGAAAGATGGCAGCCAAAAATGACTCCTGGAATTTTTCCTTTGTCTGGTTTGGGCAAGCTGTTGACCTTGTGCGCTCAGGTGCAGCGGTCCTGGGAGAAGATCGAGCTTGTGGGGAACAGGTAAGAATGCGAATCCAGATTGGGGCCTGGAGAATCTGAGATATTTATGAGACATTTGAGAAGAGATGAAAAGGTAGGCAACTGGACATGCCATCTGACATTAAGAAAAGAAGCTCGGGTCTGAAAGATTAATTTGAGAGTATCGCGTAGATGGCAGTTAATACCGTGGAAATGCAGAAGGTCGCACGGGGAGAGAAGAGAGCCTAAAGAAATGCCCTGGAACTGAGCGTTTAATAGAGAAGAGGCGAGCCCAGCGGAGGAGGCAGCGTAATTCAGATTTATTCAGACTATTCACCCACAGAGAATTCCCACAAACCTTTCACCCGGATTCCCCAAATGTGAACAGTTTGCTACATTTGCCTTATCATTTCCTCTCTGCGGATGCCCATGAATATGAATCATTTGAAAGTAAGTTGCACACATTTTGCCCCTTTGTCCTTTTATTTATTTTTTTAAAAATATTTTATTTATTTATTTTTAGAGAGAGAGGAAGGGAAGGAGAAAGAGAGGGAGAGAAATAGCAATGTGTGGTTGCCTCCCACACGCCCCCTACTGGGCACCTGGCCCGCAACCCAGGCATGTGCCCTGACTGGGAATTGAATGGGAGACCCTTTGGTTCGCAGCCCATGATCAATCCACTTAGCTACACCAGCCAGGGTTGCCCCTTTGTCCTTCAATATTTAATATGTATTTTCTAAAAATAAGGATACCCTCTTATATATTCTCATAAATATAATAATATCAGGAAGTTAACATTGACATGATGCTGTCAGATAATAAAATGCAGACTTTATTCAGACTTTACCAATTGTCTTAATAATGTTCTTTACAGCAGAAGCAAATGTCTGAGCAAGCAGTGCACTCAGTTGCCACGTCCCTTTGGTCAGAGGAGAGCCTTCAGACGAGACAGGGTGTGCTGCTGCTCATGTGATCTCCACCTTACCCAGGAGAGGCTCACCCAGTTCTCTGACAAACGAAGAAGCCCAGGACCTTGGGGAGATCTGAAGAGCGGCGACTCACTGAGGGGCACAGGGCTTGATGCTGGTGGAAGGACAGTAATTCTCGGGAGAAGCCTGTCCCCTGGTTTAGGAAACTCCTGCAGTAAAAGACACAGCTGCAGGGAAAGCAGTGAAGTGGGGACCCGTATAACAGCCAGGTGGGGACCAGCACCACGGAAGCTGCAGCAGCCCAAGAGGACGACCACGGGACACTGGAAAATAGATGGGATGTTTCATAGGCTTATCCCTTGAGGGGAGGAAATCCCAAGATACAACATGCGGGAAAGGTGTCTGCAGCCTGATTTCTGCCAAAGCCACCCTCAGGATAGCGGGGAAACAATCACCACCCCTTTCAAAGTATCCCCTGCCCAGCCACACATGCTGGTCTTCGGCTCCGGCTCCAGCTCCGTGCAGCTCTTTGAGACACCTGGGGAATTTGAATAGGACTGGTAATTAGATGGTATCAAGGCAGTATTGTTCACTTTGCTCTCTGTGGTAAAGGCTTAAAGAAATGCCCTCTTTTAAAAACGAGATGCATGCTGACGTGTGCAGGGGAGAAAAGACATGGCCCGTGGGATTTGCTTTAGAATGCTTAAGAAAAAGAAATATATAATTTAAAAAGAGAAGCTTTTGATAGTTTTAAAACCTGGAGAACTTACTAAATTCTTTCTACTTTTGTCTACTTTGAAGATTTTCATACAAAATTAAAAAGGAGTATAGGTCACATCCCCCTGGTGTTTGGGTTGAATGGTAGGACATTGTAGCACACCCCCAAACCACTCTGGGTCCGAGCAACATTGTCCCCAAGACTGTTAGCTCAGCTCAGCTCCCCGCCCTCACAGGGTCCCAGACCTGTGCTGACCACTGTTAGTTCCTAAAGGTCTTATCACTGTTTCTCCCAGGAGACCTTTGGAAATGTCTGCAGACACAAGTCTCAAGGGCTCAGCCTGACCTGTCAGAGTTCTTTGGGACAGATTCTTTCAGTCCCCAGGGACCCTTACTGCACCAGCCGTGCAGCCATGTTTAATGGCTTTCAGCTCTCACTTACTATCTGAATCTTAATTCACATGTCAGTCCAGGAGAGCACGCTGAGCAGGCCCGTGACAAGCTCATACCATCTGCATTAGTATTTTCCTCCATCATCTTGACAGTTGAGAGTTGGCAATATTATGATTCAGAAGGCACTCTGTGTTTGAAAGGAAAATTATGGTTTTTCAGAAGGCAGCTGGCATGCAAGTGAATAGGATGAAGTTTCCGTGAAGGTTTTTCTTCAGTTTAGATATGAATATAATAAAATGTGTATTCAGCATGTGATTCTACTTTAAAAGAACCACCAAAAGACACGGAATTCTGGGGACAAAGGCAAACAAAGCATTCTGTTCCACAGGAATGATTTTAATAAAAAGCAAAAACAGCAAAACAATCATTTATAAATGATTTCTTCTCTGTTGGACAAGTTACCATTGTTATTGCTGTATAACTCACTTGGAAATGAGCTCTTTTGGTGCCTAGTTAAGATACGATTTTTACAGCACATATTCAGGTTGCCGGTGCGGCAGGAAAACTACCACTCACTTTCAGGAGAGAACTTAGTTGAAGTGCAGCCCATAGGTGAGACAGAACCTTGCGAGTCACTCCGTAGGTTTAGGAGCAAATTAAATGGATTTTTCACACGTGAAAAACAGAGGCAAGACAGAACAAGATGAAAAGGAGTGCTTTTGAGTGTTCTTTTACTCCGTCAGTTCTGCACACTATCCTAGGACACTGGCTTCTGAGACAGACATTGCACAGGCTACCTGCCTGGAGCTAAGATGTTTCAATGATTATCGATTTCTTTTTAAAAAATTATATCTTATTGACTATGCTATTACAGTTGTATTTGTTTTCTTTCTCAGTCACCCAGGGGTTGTGGTGTGCTGATAAGTGTTTAACCAGCAGCTCTCCATGGGGGGTGGAAATGTGGTAGGCAGTATTTTCCCCTCTCTGTGGGGTAAATGCTGCCACCGTGGCTGGCTTCAAGCTACCAGTGTGATGTCACTGAACAGTGGTGTTGAGAAGACATGCACGTAGCACACCGTTATGTGGTATTTCTACCACAGAAACACAATAGATGTCAATAATCTCAAGAGCGTAGATAGTAAAATGTATGGAAATAATCAGAAAGTGATGAATTTTGAGTATTAACCTATGTTTTTAATACAGCATATTTAGTTACAGGTTTTTATAATTTATTGATAATTTTTCATGATGGCTGTGTTTAACAACCAGCTCATAAAATTCCTGCAAATTTAACAGCCTGTTCTTGGGCTGCTGCAGGCCAGCTCCAGCACACCACTGGTGTTCTGGGCACCTCCAGGTGGGACTGAACCAACAAGCTAGCTGCCTAGTCCTGCCTTCACCAAGACTTGTATTAGCTCTGCAGAGTAGTTAAAAGCCCCAGCTCTCCCCTTGTCAGAGATCAGAGTTCTTCCTGAATAGGAGATTCTGTAAGTCCCACTCAGCAGAATTTTAGAGGCTTTATGGGCTAGTTCCCTGACCTCAGGGCTGCCATCCCTGCCAGGTCCAGATGGTGCTGTTGGACTATGAGTTGCCTGAGTGGACCCCCGGCCTTCTGCACTCTCCTACCCTCTGTTTGACAGATTTAATTCAAGGCCCTGGCACCTCCTCCTTCCATTTGATGCAAAGCCAGCAAACCTAATACAGGGAGAGCGAAAGAAACCAGGTGCTAAATCACCCAAGGTCAGGCTGCTCATCAGCTTTCCAGCCTCCCAGTTGTTGGAGGCAGCTATTCCTCCAGGACTTTTCTAAGCCAAATACACCCCCTATATCTTACACTATAGCATCATAGAATCTCAAGGCAGGATGGGACCTTCCAGTCATTAAGCCTAAGCCACAGCATGCTTGAGCAGCCGCCAGCCCTCCCCACCCTCCCGGCATCTCTTTTCTCCAGCTGTAAAGCTGCTGTCTGCCAGCTTTTATCCCTTGGCGTTGAGCCATGATCCACAGGCAGGCACCGTTTGATAGCTGACAGCGGAGGAGGCCAAAGGAGAGGAACCTGCTGAAAGCCAGGCATATGGTTAAGTGCTTTACATCCACAATTGTGTTTGTCACATTTATAGGTGATGAAACAAAAGTTTAGCAAGATTAAGTGACTTTCCCTCGGTCACAGAAGCTGTAAGTTAATGAGTCAGCATCTGAACTGGGACTGTCTAGCTCAAACTGGCACCGTTTCCATGAGTCCACGTTGCCTTCTGTAAAGTGGGATGACTCCGACAGCTAGTGGTGAATGTAGCTGTTGGGATGACTTGGCTAGTGTAGTGAGGATGAAAAATGTATCACTCTCTAAGAGATGACACTCAAGTTTCCTTGGAGGAGGAAGCCATCTTTGCCCAGGAAAATGCCTTTAGTAAGCCACCCATGGTAGAAGGTGAAATCATGAAGGAAAGGGTGTTGGCAGGAATCAAATAAGAATAGGAATGGCGATACTGCTGTACATGAAAACATAAATGGATTGGCTTTATCCCAAAAAGGGAGACGGGTAGCATGTGGAGTGGAAGGTGAGAGGGTTCCTCTACAGTGTATTGCAAGTGAGTCTTATGAATGGGGGTGCTGTGTCTTCATTGCTGGAACATCTTCCACTTCCTCCCACATCACTGAAATACACAGGCACATATGCACGCACACGCATGGACTCATTTGGGTTTTGGTATGCGTGTGAATGGGGGAGGGAACCCAACTTCCTGTCTCAGCCGATGCAGCAGACGGATGACGCACCACTGTTGCTTATAATGAGGTAGCAGAATTCTGGACTCAGCAGTGACTGCCCAAATATAAGCCCCTTAGAAATCACCGAGCTCCAAAGGCCCAGTTACGACTTGTCTGGGTCTTGAGGGGCAGGAGGTGCCCTTCTGATATCTGGGCTACAAGGAAGACTCTGCGCCTAGAGGTTGGCTGCAAGGGGCATGCATTGTGGAACTGGAAGTGGGAGGAAACTTTTACCTGTGGCCGATGGCAACTAGAAGACGTGTATCTTCAGGATTTCCCCTCAGGTGTGCCTGATGGGACAAGTTTGGGACCTTCAAGTCCTTGGCCTCCACCGAGGCCCACAGAGGTCTCCACAAACCCAAAACATTTCACAGCGAGGGAACATGAGCCCAGTTGGGGCCAAGGAAGCCTTCAGTAGGCTGTGTAGGGGGCTCTCCTCACATCTGATCCCTGATGGGCTGAAGCAGGGCTAAGTGATCTTAGGTGGTCTAAGGAGGGTGTGGGCCATGAGCCTGCTAGCACCGTGGAAATCTCATATATGCCTTTGGAGTTCTCACCTAAACACCATCCCAGCACTGAGTCCTTCACAGCTGGCACAGCCACACCAGCATGGAAGGCTTGAAGGTGTTTTAACCCAGAGCAGAGGCTCAGCAGAGGGGGATGGGCAGAGGGGAGGTCCAGGATGGCAGCAAGTGCTAGATGCTGTGGAAGCATAGAACCACCTCTGGAAGCATGCTGAACTGGATGGCAGCCAGACTGCCTGGGTCCCAGCCTTGCAGCTGACCAGCTAAGTGACCTTGGCTTCTGGAATTTAGATCCCTCAGCTCTAAAATGGGGACTGCACTGGTCTCTAGAATGCTGTTATCCCTGCTGCCTCAATTCTGGCTCAGCAGGTGACTGAGTGTTGCCTTGGAGCCTCAGCGAACAGGAAACGACAGAGCAAGACTGCTACCTGGTTGGCATGCCAGCACCAGGCCCAGGAGAGTGCCTCATTTTGGCACGGGAATCACACCTGGAGAAGGAAACTGAAAGGCTTGAAGGAACGTTTTTGTGTTCCGCTTTGTGAATTTCAGAAGGGAGAGCTACAGGGTCCAACCACAGACCTGGAATGGAAGTATAATACAGTTTTAAGAAAGGATTAAAATAATATATTCCTGAGAGGGATGGTTTTTCAGGTGAAACACCTGAAGGCCATGATCACACCTGGAGTCTCAGAGGCAGTCAGAAACAGCACCGGGGGTCCTATTGGGCTATAGCAGCAGGTCTAAGAACACCAACTTCAAGGACAGTGACAAGGATGGCTGTTGTCAGGGCTCTTCCCAAAACGTCTGCACAGACTGACAGCAAACGGAAGCCTCACCTCCAGGAGCAAAAAAAAGTGATAAGCTGAACTGGCTTGTTTTACTGACTTTGGATTCACTCTCTGAAATGACCTTAAACCCGCCCCAGAGAGCTATGGCTCCAGGCTTCCCCACACAGGTTATTCTGGTCCATTCACTTCCAGGAGGGTCAGCTATTACTTGGACGATCTTGGAAGCACCAGTTACTTGCTTCAGTCTCCTGATTTACATTCAGAGTGCTCTCAAGACCAGCATCTGTCAGGCCTTAAAGAAGGAATAATGCATGTCTGTCCCATTTTAACAGAGGAGGATGGGAACCCGTGTGTCCTACTTATACAGAATAATTTTAATAGACTCCTACCTCTTACCAGTATATTTTCATGATTCTTTCATTAAAACAACCCACAGAACAGCCATTTCTTCCTTCTCCCCACTAGAATTCCAAATGATCCCAATTCCTTCTCTCTCTCACTGGAGTGTCATAAAACTACCCCAGACCTTTCTCCTTCTCTTTACCTTGTGCCCAGCTGTCACGGGATGCCCGCTCAGCTGGGAGCCACGAGCCCGTGATTGTGACACTAGTAGCTTCTCATCCACTTATACTGCTTATCAGATCCTAAAGACCGAAAGCCCCAGATTCACGCTCTGGCAACCCCAGACCCATCATCAATCAGACAGATAGCATAAAGACACTTTTCCCAGTACAGAATCATATATATTCTGAGTGACTGAGCTATTGGCATTCAAGTTTTGACCAGTTTCAAGATGCTACTACTAGATAATGGGAAGACCGTACACAGACACTGCAATTTGTTACAGAAGACTGTTAGTTGGTATACAAGAGTCAAGAGTTTCAGGTTAGATACGGCAACGCCCAGCCGGCTGCTTGGATACACTGAGAGCCTTACTTCTTCCAGGCTGTGAAGCCTCTGAGAAACTGCATCCTTTTTTTAGGGCCTCTACCACTGTTTAGTGTGCTAATGCCCAGAATTCATGGCCTCTTTCTTCCTGAACTTGGAGGAGGAGTGATGAGCAACTGTTATAAAACCAGGTGTGGGAGGTATTCCTCCACCACCTCCCATATAAAGCAGTCTCATGAATGAACCCCAACTTCCAAGTACTCCCAAAAGGTAAACAGAATGGGCACCTTCCCTACCTGAAGAATTGAAAAATGGAGGCACAGAGACCACCTGATCGTATGGGTTCAATTGGCTGCTTAAGGGGAAAGCCAGAGCCAGAGCCAGGATCTGGCTGTGTGCCCACATTCCTCCCAGCAGGCCTTCTGGGCAGCTGGGACGTATAGCCCAGCCACCTGACTGAGGCACAGAGTCCACAGCCAGTGCAGAAAACCCTGGAGGGGGGCTGCGGTCCAGCTGTGATCCAGCTTTCTCTGCTTCCAGACAGGGCTAGGTTCCAAGTGACGATGCCAATGACTACAGATGTCGCGAGCAGCTGGAAAACGAGTCCCCTTTGACAAATCTGGACACAGTCTCTAGCTGCTCTGTTCAGGATAGGGCCCATGAGCATGCTTGTAGATAAAGTGAGAAGGCTGGGCTTGCACTAAACAGTGAGAATGAGTGAATGCAGCTTCCAGAAGGCCATCACCTGGTTCTGATGCTGACGAAGAAAGAATCTGACCAAATCCGGAAAGGATAGACCTAGAACTATCCTTCTAAACCTACTCTGAGTGGTAAACGTAAGATACATGTCTTGACCCATGTAAAGGTGAACTATTACCATTTCCAACTCTACAGGACACATCACTAGAGTTACAGTTGAGGGGCATGTGCCCTATGCGGGACCATGTAATGTGGCATCTCCATCACACGGTACGGAACAGTTTCCAACAATACAGCCATTACATGGTGAGGTCTGATTTTAGCCACAGTATTTTAAAAGCCAATTTCTACTTCAATGTGTTGTGAAAACAATGGAATTGTTTGACCTTATACATATTTTACATTGACAGTGGAACAAGTACAGGAGTTTATGTCCCCAGATGGGTGTTGCTGCCTTCGAAGCAGTCATCTTGGGAAGATGTGTGTTTAGTCTAGTGAAGCTGGCCTTACTCAGAACATTTCTAGAGCCATCCTTGAAAACTGTCTCCTTATAAGCTTTCTCAGTGTTGTTAAGTCTTTGTCCTGTAAGGGTAGATTTTTCATCAAGTGATTTTTTTTTAACAGCCAAAGAGCATTAGAAGGTAAGTCCGATAAATAAAATGGATGATGGACTTAGGACTACCTCTGGGGAGGGGTGGTGTAAAGAAAAGACCTGACTATGAGGTTGTAAGCCCTCTTTCCTGGCGTCATTTCAAAGATAACTCCAAACAGGAATTCTGTGTGTTCTTGTCACACGCAACACCGCAGCTCAAGAGTATGGTCTCCCAAGGAAACGACCCTGATTATGGTAGCTCTCGAGTGTGCGTGATTTGGTGTATTTGGTTAGAAAGGTGGTCTTGCTCATTTCCAGTCATACTTTGTAGGGCAGAAGTGGAATACTCCGCCTCCACGGAAGGGAAGAATCATCATCTACTGCTTGAAGAGCTGAAATGAAAAGCACGTGGTGTCATGTTGACATTATCTAACTCCCCCCAAAATGTGCAATGAGTAAGTCCTGGTACTTGAGTCTCCCCAATTTGGAAAAGTGGGTAAAGGACAGGTCTCTGGAACCTGGATTAGACTAGAATGTCAAGGGGATTGGACTGTATTTCCAATGGCTGTATCTACCTAATAAGCCCACAAAACCAACTCAGACAAAAAAACCTCTCCTACAGCTAAGCAATACACAAAGCTTCAGTAGAGAGGAGGAAGATGATTATCTTCCAGTAGCTTTCCATGATATAAACCAATGGCTTCTGGATGGCAAGGGAAAATTGTCCACTGAAAGGAAAGTCCATGGTGTTTGGTTCTAGTGCACGCTTAAGAAATAAAGTGTGTGGCCACTAGCTCATTGAAGTGCATTTCCAGCTGGGGCCAAAGGCAGCAAAGGTGCAAGAGGCTGCTGGGACTGGCGTTAGCTGAAGCAGGGTCTGTGAATGTGGAATGGCAAAGCAATTTGTAGAGCGCCCCAGTTACAGAGCAGGACATCTGCCAACCAGTGAAGTCGAAGAGCATTCAGTTTTACTTTCAACAAAGTGCTTCATTGAGAATGCTAATGAGGAAGCTCCCTAGAACACCATATCCTGAGTGTCACAGAAAGATGGTCAAAACGGTGATTGACGGGGAACAGAGATCCATCCTCTAATTACTATTCCAACTGCGTATTCTCCAAGCATCTCTCTCTCTCTCGCGCGCGCGCACACGCAACTCTTAACAAAAAGCACATAACTGAGTCACATTCCACCTCTTCTGCACACGCCTCCATCCGGAGGTTGCTTTTGAGGACAGTATTTCCAGGAGCCTTTATGAGTTAATGGGCTCTATTGCTAAAAGCCAGAAGAGGCAGCACAGAGTCAGCGCCTTAAAATAAGTTGTGATATCCAAGTGCTTGAGCAGACCTCGCTCCAAATTGATCAGCCAGGATGTTGTTCTCGGTGAGTGTTTTTAGATTAGTCTTTGTAAAAACCACAAAGCTAGGCCATTTGCTTAAATCATCGTTAGAAAGAATGCCGAGTGCCCAGATGGGATTTCTAGTTTCTGTGCAAATGAAATCACATTAGCCCAGATTTTATTCATTCAAAACTACTAGGAAAGCAATAGGATTTGGCTTAGATGCTGCCAGAAAAGCAGGAGTTCACTTCAGTTTTAATTCGGAAGCGATCCTGTTGTTAATGTTGTAGCTGGATTCGGGCAGCGTGGGCGGCGGGGGCCCCGGTGTGCTCGCGGAGGAACCCCGGAGCTCGCCCAGTTCAGGCTCGCTCTCGCTAGAGGTAGACCCGTTGTTGATAGTGTAGATGCTCTCTGCAACTCCCTGAGCTGACGCACAGCCGTCTGGCTCTTTCTTCTCCCTGGGACCAGACAGTCCTGGGAGGACGGCCATCTTCCCAGTCTGCATATTTGGCAGCAAGGACATGGCATAGTCTGCAATGATCCCGCCCACGTCTAAGTTGCACGCCTGGTCGAAGGCGAGGAAACCGACGTTGGCATTTGCCTCACACACCACAAAGGAGCCGTCATCCATGATGAGGAGATCAATGCCACAGAAGTCCATGCCCAGGATGTTGGACACCTGAATGGCCAGCTGCTTGCCCTGTTCTGTCAGCGGGCACATGACGCCCACGCCACCTGCAGAGGAAGCACAGTCATGTAGTGATGACGTCAGACACTGACGGACAAGTCCGATGACCCTTCTGGGAGGAGAAGGGGGCGGGCGTGCTGCGGGAGGGCGGCGGCAGGGCATTTGACTCCTCAAGGTCTGGATGCCCTTTGAGAAGACAGTGTGGTCGTTTCTTATCTGGAGTCTTAAAAATACTTAACGTTCTCTGACCCTCTGACCCTCTGACCCAGTCATTCCACGGCTAAGGAAATAATCTTTTTTTTTTTTCCTTTTTCTTTTTCTTTTCATTTTTTTTTATTTAAATGAATGTTCAAGTACAGTTTTTGCCCCCTTACTCCCATTCAAGTCCTCCCACCCCCCCTCCCTACCTCCCTCCCAGGAAATAATCTTAGGTATTAGAGAAAAAGCTTGATGTAGACAGATAT